>JANEHU010001739.1:0-254884 GCA_027563435.1 Nasonovia ribisnigri
CAAATAGCTCAGTGAGACACCAAACTTTATGATTAGCATATAATATAATTTTACAATTTAATTGAATGATAATAAATCCATATTACATTCTTAATCTGTGATTCTACTTAAATATTGCAATTCCAAAATATTTTAAATACACTGTTTAGCAAAATGTTGACAAAGTGCTTCGTGATCTAAATGAATTTAAGTTATAATATTATCAATTTATTCGTAACAAAAATAAATCAATTCAAATATTCTAACACGGCGCTCTGTGTAGTCAATTCCAATACTGCGGTGTGTAGGTGGCACAATTTATAAAAAATACAAGCAATATATTTTTTATTTAAGTTTGATAGGGATACTGTTCAATTTAAATTAAGAGACGTCATATAATTTACCAAAAATAAAATAAGCATTTGGTACAAATTGAAAAAATGAACGTTACAGACACTAGTAGATGTTGTATACCTATTTATTTTTGTGATAGTAATTATCACAAAAAATACAATTTTGATAAAGTAGAGTTTTATGTAAATTATAATAATCTATATTATCTCCTACTAAAAAAAAAAAAATAATATGTTGATTAATTTTCAATAGTATAACCATTAAAACTTTATTCACAAGTATAAATTATTTTAAAATATACGTTAGAATAAGAAAATACATTTGATATTACAGTGATATCCAATTACATGTATGAAACGTTTTGCAATCATTGCAAGACATATTATACATATCATTTTTAAATTTTAAGTTTCTTAGTTTGTTGTTAATGTTATATTTATGTAATTTAGTCATTAAAAAATATTAAATATACAACTTATACACTTAGCTTTTAGTTAAAAATAACCTTTTTATTTTCATCTTATCAGTGATAATATAATTATTTTCTTTTGCGTAATACAAATACTTGTAGCATATAATATTAAGTAACATAGTATAAGTTATAATACCTATGTGCATAGTGTGTGACTAATAGTTAATTAAATATAGAAAATATACATTTTAGAAAATAATTATGGGTTCATCATCTTACATTTCAAATTCAGTTAAAATTTTGAGGTTTGAGCCAATATTATAAGCACTTATTTTTGTTTGCATACTCACCATTTTAAAATATCAATAATATATCGACCCTTTTTTGACTGAGTATAATTTATGGATATATTGTAAAGATTTATATTTATGACTAGTATATTAGTATGGCAGATACCATCAGGTGTAACTTATTAATTTATGTGTTGCGTTTGTCCATAGTAATATGGAAACTTATTAAACAAGTTACATTTATTATAATAAACGGTTTTTAAATGTATCCGAAATCATTTTCATGCAAATGTATATTTTGTACTTAAATAAATAAAATTATAAAAATAAAAAATAATAACTGATACACACTGCATATTAGTTTTAAATTACATAAATAATTTAACAAATATTAGGAATTCCCAATTTATATTTTAATATAAAATAAGATATTGGAAAAGTCTTACGGATAATCATATTCAGTCTTACGTTTATCTCAGTCGCCTTGTTTGGCTTTATGATCCATTTCAAAGTAGCTGAAATTAGGGTATTTTATTTTATCCAACATTTATGGGTATTATAGCATTATACGATCGGTTACTATAATAATTATGATAATAGTCTTTCCATTTTCAAAAAAACATTTCAGAGAAATAAACTCTATGTTAATTATTTCTGTCTAAATATATTCATTAATCATTTAGCGTTATTTATCAAATAAAAAAAAACTATTATCTAGCTATTATAATATGTATTAACGTTGATTTAAAAAAATCTTCGCTTATTTAGATTATAATATATTAAGTAAAAGGTTTCATCTAAAAATAAGACTAATTTTCTCGAAAAGTTTTAATGTTTCAAGAAAACTAGAGTTTAGCAGTGTTGCTTGTCAATAGACCAGTAAATTACGTTAAATAGTCAATCCCTTTCATTAAACTAATATCTCGTTATCAATATTACTACATACCAACAGCTAGAACTTGAAGTCTGACGCCACAGAATACCAGTGGAATACCACCGAATTTTCAGCCATTATTCGACCCATTCGTGGTATACCCATTTTTATATCGATTAACGAACATTCATTTATCGAGTTCATCCACCTCTGTAGTTCTAAGAACGATGTCATCTGCATAAGCTAGTGATTGAACCTTTTGATCACGTAACTAAAACATTGTGGAACTTTGTTTTGAAAGCCATTTATCACTTTACGCAATACAAGGTTAAATAATATTGGCGGTAAGCCATATCCTTGTCTCAATCTCAATCTTAAACTCATCTGTAACACTATATTACCACATTCATCTTAAGAGTACTATTCTGCCGTCGCTATACCAATATTACCAGAAATATAATGTAATACTATTTTATAAAGTTTGAATTTTATATTTCATTAAAAAAGTTGGTAAGCATCGTTAACTAAAAAAACAAATTAAATATGGAGTATCTGATCGTGAAAAGCATTAAGTACCATCAGATATTTTATATCTATTAATTTAACGAGAATAACATTATTAAATGCACCTTATCTAAATTATTTCCTCGATACGGTTAACAATAAATATAATAATGATCTAATTACATTTTGATTGGACGAGTTTTAGTTAAAATAAATTGTTGACTAATTTAAATAAAATTAGCATTATTTAATTTAATAATAATTAAGTAAAAACAAAATGAATAAAAAATTATAAATATAAATGTAATTAAAATATTTAAAAATATGCACTGTATTACTATTTAAAAATGAAATGATGAATTTACAGTCTTCTTCGATCACAGATCGTCAATTACAGGTGCTATGAATCAAAATACGCATTTTATGGCTAAGTTATGGACATTTATGATCAATAGAACATATAGATATGTGGATACAAAGTCTAGTGATGTCGATCGGCTTAGGATTACTATGGCTTTTCAATATATATATATTATATATACATATAATAGACATTACAGAAATATATAGTATACGCTATAAGCTCATTAACCAGTGGCGAGTAAACCTACAAAAAACTTTACAATCATTCTAAAATCCAATAATCTGGAAGATTTGTAACCAAAATCTTTCACGGAAATCCTTGAAGGACGTTTAGACTTAGGTGGTATGTTTATTCTATTGAACTACTGAGAAGTCACATTTTTAGGTACCTATATCTCAACCATAATTCTCCAGAACACAAAATATATACTTTGTTCTCAAATAATTATAGTATTTATTTGTACATAGAATAACAAAAACTAATAAGTGTTATTTACATACCATTTATTACCTACCCATTTATTTTTAAATAACTGTAGGTTCTACAATGTTATAAATTAGGCAGACAGATATCTTTAAAATTTTTGTTAAAGCAGTGTTACTTAAACTCATGAAATTTTTAGATTCGTTTCATATAGAGTTGAGTATTTTTTTTTATAAAATATAATAATATAGATTTTACATATTATTATATTTATTTTTTTTTTTTTGGAGAGTGACAAAAATTGCAATATTTAATTTTTTTTAGTGTAGTACCAAGTATATCATAGATAATCAGTCAAGAACTATTATAGTGGATGCTTATTTTAACAGTCACTATATTGAAAAGTATTAAAGTTTTGAAAATATTGTTTTATATAATATTAATTGTTAGAGCTTTTTATTTTTTTAATTGAAATCATATATTTTAAATTTGAGAGCGTTTTCCAAGAATTTTGTTTTGAAAATTTATTTTTGAACATTTAGTTGATTAAGTATTAGTTCCTTTTATTACGTATATGTTTTGATACTGAGTATAGAGGTGCGCAAAAAATAATGAACTGCTACTCCACTTATCTTAACTTTTAATTCTTATCACTAATTAAATACTAATTCAAATTTCGACTAAAGAAAAGATAAGAAAAGATATAAAAAATATTTATTACATATTAAGTATAGAAAAAAGTAATTTTATCAATTAATTTAACTACCTAAAATGCTTTCATAAATGTTAATTCTTTTAAATAAAATCGATTTTACTATTAAAAGAACCACAGCAATGTATAGTTTGAATATATTTCATATTATAGTATTCCAATGTTTTATAACATTTTTAGAATATTATTAGAATATAACTAAATAGATTATAAAATATAATACATTTTAATAATTTAATAATTTCCGGTTGTAGGTAAGTTTGTAATCCATTAAATTTCTTCAGCATAAGGCACTTAATAAATTTTGAAGAAATATAGCGTGTTTTCGGTTTTTGCAATGAAACGAAAAAAAAAATGTCCATTTAAATACATTTCACTTATGTGCAATACGTTTCAGCAAAACGTAACAACAATCTCTGAATCCAGAACACCATATTTATCAGTAGGTATATCGATGAAAACTTATTCAAATCAGTGGCGGTTTTAGATCAATACTTGTTCAATTTCGAAGGACAAAGTTAAGAATGGCCTTATTTTTATGTACATTACCTGGGTTCTGTGAACCTTATTGACGACCCAGGGCAGTATTATTTCATAGCTAGACCCAAGATATTGCTTTACCTGCATCAATATTTTAGCCCACTGTATTTCCGCCCTTTTTACATGGGACTGCATATACAGCACTGCAATGACATGTCAGTATCATCCGGATTTCGAATAAACAATTTACAGTTTTAACAATAAACTACCTGTAAAGTTTATTTGTTCCTATGTGGTTTTTTTCAAAATCGTCTGTTACAATGCCCAAGGTCATGCATTTATAAACTGGGTTTGTGTTGTACGACATAGACAGCATAGTATTATTTGAGGAGACATTTTACACACATTTATGTTAGTCAATATTATAAAAAAACAAAATATACAGGTTATTAATTATAATATTTAGAAGGATAATTAAATTCTTAGCTGAGAACGAAGAGAAAGAAAGGTATTGAAATTTTTTTAGAAAATATTTATTGGGACAAGAAAAATACTGTAAACCTTTTGAATGGCTATGCTTTTCCACTTAATTGGTACTTTAAATATTGTTTTTTTTTTAATTTGATTCTAATCTAGAAAGTTTCTCGGAACCATTGAAAATCATAAACAATTTAAAAAAAAGTTAGATTTATATTAATTGGTTCTTTTACAATGATCAGATGGCTAATCGTGGGTTTTAAGTTTTGAAAATATAAGTTTAAAGTTTTATTTATTCTTTTATATATTATATGTTATTTAATATATAATATTGCGCATAATATATTTTTATTTAAAATACTTCAATATATTCTCGACCAAGCATTACTTTTATACATTTCAATATTTTAAAAGGGTTAAATATATTGATTTACATTGAAACTATACTTTTTACATTTTTTTAAATATTATGTGACGTATTAACTAATTTATGCCAAATTATAGTAAAATATAAACAGTATAGTATTGTAGAATATAGTACCTATTATGTATATACGTATAGTTTAAATCGCATGATGTGATGTATAATACTATAGGACATTAGGACTCTAAATATTTATATAACACAATATGTTGTATTATTTTTTTGTCTCTAAAAATATATTTTTGAACTATACTTACAACGGTGGAGGTTAAAATATGGTGCCTGCATGTATTTATCTATTTTATTAACTGAACGATATAATTTATTACTTCGTACATTTCATATTTAAATTTATTAAGTACAATAAACGTTGTTAATATTGTATACAATATAAATGTATATAATTATCTGTTATTATTGTTATCTGAGTTGAACGCTGTAATATTATTTGTAAGTTTATAAACTAAATATAACGAGTGCCTATACTAAAATAACATAATAGGTACATAATTATGTGGAAATACTAGAAATATATTCAGTTAATATAACTGATATTGACTTATCAACTGAAATAATAACTTGTATGTTTTAAAGTTGGAGTAGATACTTACAACTGCCTATTTTTATATAATTTTCGAATGTATTCCTTATATAATATTAATTAAATCAATACATTTTTAATTTAATAATATAAATATAGTTGTCATACCATAAGTTGAATGAATCATATTATATACCATGGATGAGTGGCTCTAAAAATTTTTTTTATCTCTTTATTGAAGATGATTCATGAATAAATAATTTCTGTTTGAATAGAACTATATTAAAAGACGATGAATCTCTACAAAATTGAATAAAGATTTGTATTAAGTTATTTTTAAAAACAATATAAATTATTATATATTATTTTCTTACCCAAAAATATCTACACTTTTTAAATGTTTTATCGTTTGCTAGTATTATTGTTATTTAAAGAAAGTATTAGTATCAACTTACTATGGTATGTAATTTGCATAATTAATTGAAATTTGAGGTATAATGTATTTTATTAAACAAAATATTAAACAAAACAAAAAAAATTTCTCATGCAATATCTCAATATTTTGTGTAAATATCTAAAAGCAGTGTGGATATTCCGGTAAAATGTTGGTCAATATGAATATTTATTTTGAAAATTTCTATATTAACCGAGAAGTTTAATAGAACGAAAAAAAAAATTAATTTTGTCGATGGTAATGTGGACTTATAAAAAATATCTATATGATACATAATACTAATATTATGTTAGTACTTATATATTATTATATAAATAAATTTATAATATGCACTCGTATAAATACATTATGACGTTGAGTTGTGCAAAAATTAAAAAAAACTTTTAATTTTTGATTCTATATGGACTACATAATATGAAGACAATAAATATTGTGAATTTACTCAATAATAATAATATTTTTTATGATCTTGACATTTCCAAATTTCTATAATATAATTAATACGGCCAATAGTCTCGATAATTCGAATCTCAAGGGGGATAAATAAAAACTCGACTGATTTATTTTTCGAGTTATAAGCATTAAACAATATAACTTATGAACACAAAAGACATAAAGAAGTTTAAGTTATTAAAGTTATTAAAGTATTCCAAGGTATCGAGGTTTTGAGGTATAGGGGCCCGGCTGTAATTATTATTGGTTTGTTACTATCCTCCTGGTAGCCTATACATATCTCCTTCTGTATATCTATTACCCGTATGGTGTATAGGTATAATTGTGTAAAACTAGAAAAAGTAGTACCCCGTTATAGGTTAGGTTACACCCATAAGTCATATCTGAACGCACTTTAATTGAAATAATATAATATGTGTGCAACAAAAAATTGTTTAACATTATAAATGAAATGACTAATTTGCATATTCTATAGTACATGGAAGTAATCCGTGTCACAGTACATAATAATAAAATATAAAATCGTTTTTTTTTTTTAAATATTTTAACTATATACCTATTAATATTATATTAATTATAAAATCAGTTCATCTTTGGTTTATAGTCTATATTTAAATACAACTAGAAATATAACTCCATAGTTTACATTTCGCATTCGATTTTGCCTATTAATAAAATATAAAAACCATATGTGCTGATATTTACATTTCCCAACAACATTGGGAATTTTATACCTAAGCATTATTAGGGATTTTGATAAAATGCCCGGTTTCCTATTTTACCCGTAACATTTATTATAATATAATAATATATACTAAATATAATTTTAATCAATTCATAAAATAAATTAAGATATTAATTTTGTTTAAGATTTAAAAAATGTAATCAAAGTTTTTGTATCAGATGGCTTTTTTCATTAACATTAATTAATATTAGGTATTAATTGTGGAACGAGTAAAAACTAAAAAATATAGATACGAGTTTTACTAAATATTATGTAGTAAAATATTATTTTATCTTGTCATCGTTATAAAGATGACATATCTATTTTTAGAAAACGACCATTTTATGGAAGTCATTAAACTAGATTTGAAAAACACGTTAATGTATTTCATTCAATGGTTTATCAAGATCCAAGGATATTAAATAACCCGAGTTAAAATAATCAATACTGTGAAGTAATATTTGTACGCAAGCTTTTCAAATAACTTTTATACCTAATGAACCTGATAAATTACCTTTCAGTTATAATTCACTTTATATTATTATAATGACGCCAAAAAACTAAGTTATAATCTTAAATTATTCGAGTATTGAAAAAAATGTATATTATTATAATATACATAATTAATATTATGAAATAGATGAAATAAACCTTCCTCTTATCCAGAAGAATTATAAACTGTTGTCTGTAAATGATTGTGTAGCTTAATATTTACCATAATATATCAATGATAGGTTATTGATGGGTATGATAAAGTTATGAGAACAAACATTTTGTGGAAACTATAAACTAATAAAAGTAAATTGATAATTTTTAAAATTATTTACCTACCTCCACTTTTTTCTTTTATATTTTTTTTTGTTGCACGATGAGCTGTGTTCGGAAATGGATAATAACATATAATTGATAATTTTAATTATTCTTATCACAAGATGTCAAAAGTTTAGTTTTTGATTAAATTGTTATGAAATAATTAAATAAACACGCTAGAGAATTATACACAATTTACACATTGTATTTGTCATCGGTAAGCTGACAAATACAACTAAGGCAAACGATTTCCGTGATGCGACACGAATATGTCGTATTATAACCATTTTATTTGTATTGACATTATTTTGAACACAGAAATAATCGCTTTGGTATGTGTGTGGGTGTGTGTTGGTGTTGGTGTAGTGGGTGTAGATTTTTGAAGTAAAAGATGTTTAGTGGACAAAAGTTCAGACGGGAGCAGTAGTAGTTGGCATGTGCTCTGGTTGTCGATAAATAACTATTATCCTTTGAGTACGACTCCTCTCAAGCAGTGACTATGCCCCACCGCCGACGGATATTAGCCGCAATTTCCTGAAAGCACTCTAATGGATATTGCCGCGCAGTTTCCTTCTGAGCCTTTTCTCCGTAACAATTAGGATTCGGCATTTCAATCTCTCTATGACCGCATAGTCCGGCAATTTATTTGGTTTCTATTTACCTCCATACCACATTTCCGTCGTCAAAACGTTTCTAACTGTTCACTGCTCACGTGTAAGAGCGTGTCAACGTGTAGACGTGGAGACTGGCGGCCACTGGCCACTGGCCATAGACGTTGGTCCATCCCTCCTCACCACCCACATAATTCCGTGTGATTTACTTTTTGATTGCCTGGGCAATATATTTCAAGTCAACAAATACCGATTTAAGTCTATTCTCGGTCAAAGATCATTCATAGCTCTTTCTCTATTAAAAATAAATTTAAAAATATGTGTCTGTAATCGTTTTATGGTTATTGTAGGTACCTATGGTTTTTTTTTTTTTATCATGGTTATGCGTGTCATGCTGTCATGCAAGTACGTTATGATATTCTTTATACACCATAGCAACAGTGACAAACTTGAACTCCAGCAATGGAGAATACGGTACCTATATGACTTTGTGTATTGTGTTTGGGAGGAAAAAATATTGAAAATGAAAACCTTGTTTTAACGTACCTACGCTGTGTTGTTTTGTATACACCCATGAAAAACGTTGTTTAGCGGATGAATATCCTAACACTATACATCTGACACGTTAATCGAAATTCCAAGTAAAATCATTGATCATTGATGTAAATGCATGGCGCAAAATGAATATAATTTGTCTTAGTATTTATTTTTAAATTATAAATAGGTAGATAGAGTTGTTTAAATCGACAGTTTTATTGTTCTTATAAAATTATTCTTATTATTTTTTCGATTAATAAAATAAATAAATATTGTAAATTTCATAAAGCGTATTCAATTGTTTTATGTTTGTATAATAATAATAAATATAATATAAATAATAATCACAATATTCACACTCAATTAAATTTATATATTGGAAAAAAAAAAGACAAAACATTTAGAGGACAATATTTATAATAATCACCAAATAATAGTTTCTCGTTAAATAGTAAATATAGTTTTTAGTAATTTAGGTTAGGTTAAAATTACTTAAAAGTAACATACATCAGTGTAATACACAATATATACCTGTTTTGGCTATGACATGGTTTTTAAAATCCTATATTTGATCGATAAGGTTTAAATACCATATGTTTGTCGTTAGGTATCAATACATCCAAAAGAGTTAATTGAAAAATATAGCCTAATTTAAAATTTAATGTTGAACTAAGGTTAATTATACTAGAAAAAATAAAGTAGCAAAAAGTTAATAAAATCAATATTGAAGAATATGAAATTTTAAGCTTTTAAATTTACTGAAGCATACCTACATTATAATAGTTGAATGGGTAATATTACATATTATAATAAGTCAAATAATTTATATCAATTTCAACGTAATTTTTTAATATAACAAACTTTTAACATTCCAATTTTTAGCAATTTATTTAGTTGTACCCAGATTTCTAGTAGTAATAAAAAGGTATGGAAAATGGAAAAATGAAATATTTGGGTACAGGTTATTAAAATGGAAGAAAAGTAATGAAAAAACTCTCCTAACCACATCCAACAACCTATACATATATATAATTTTTCATATCCTTTTCTCATTCTGAGTTTAAAGTTTCATACTGTTTGTAAGTTTTTCTGGTTCCACTTGCATGTTTTTATAATATTCCATCCATAAAAGTCACATCAATAGTCAAAACCATATACTAAATATGAATGCAATGCATCATAAAAGCGTAGTTGTTAATGTGTTCTCAACATAAAGTATTAAATAAAGTTGTATATCATATATTATGTATTTTTATACAACTAGTAATTTTACAAAAAATAAATATTGTTATAATACAATAATAAATAATTAATAATATGTGAACACCAGACATTATTTATTAAATACTTTTTTTTTAAACTTTTAATGACTATTATATTCATAAAACAAACGGATACCAAATATTATTCAAAATTAATATTAAGAATATATTTGTATATCCAACGACCCAGCATGGTAGCGCTAAGTATAAAAAGAAACGAGAGCCTTAAAATACATATACAAGCAAAACACAAGCTAAACTGATTCACGAAAAAAAATGTTTGAGAAAGCATAGCAAATTTGTAGTTAAATAATTCATTTTAAAATACAATAATCTAATTGGAAATTTTATGTAGAAGTGCATGGTAAATTTTTCAAATCATTTTGAATAATATCAACAGGGTTATATAGCCAGTTTTACTAGAAATTATTTTAGAGTAATTTCAACTTTATATAAGATAATATATTCTCAGTGGCACCCATCACAATGCACTATCCGAAACCTATTGCAACAAAGAAAAAAAAATAATACTAATTTCTACTATTACTTTTATAATCTGAACCAACCAATGGAAACTATAAACATATCAACTTATTTTATAATATCATTTTTTTAGAAAAAATAAAAAAAACATAATTTTTAAAACCAATATGTTTCCAAAGTTATAAGGTATCAACAACAAATGAGTGATATCACAACAAAAATACTCCACCATACTCCTTGTGAATAAAAAACGGGTCTAAGAGTTGTAATATTATCATTTTATATAGGTATCTAAATCTTTGAACTATAAATATAATTTACTTTAAAATAATCTGCTAAAAATTGAACTTAGCTTGGCAAAATAAGTTAAAGATCTAAAAATACCATAGCATAGTGAGTATATAATAATAATAATATAGTCTACTATCATTGAAATAGGTAGTGTAATTAGTGTTTAAAGCCGCCAAGCTATTTCAATATTTTATCAGATTATTTTAACATAATATAAATGATAGCTATAGTTCAAAGACTTGGCTACCTATAAAATGGTGTTTTTGTTGGGAAATATATATATATATATATATATATATATATATATAATATATAAAGCAAGACTGCCTTATTAGTATAATTGTTTGTGTTATAATTCTTTCTTAAAAATTAAAATGATTTAAAAATGTTACACCACTTACAATATAACCAAATTTAAAGTCCAATCAAAATTAATTGTTGTCTTCAGATTTTGGTTTACAGAAAAATGTTATTATTAGGTAAGTACCAACTGACAAAAAAATTGTTAAAAGTTATACTATAATTTTGAATTATTTTTATTGACAAATTAACAAAGATAATTTATATTTATATAATTCTATTTATTTTTATTTATTTTTATATAATATTATTTTATATACTTAGGAACATACTTATATATTTAAAAAAAATTAATTTCCATTAATATATTCAAAGAAAGGAGTTTTTTTTTAATATAACGCCAAAACTAAAGAAATTATATGTTCGTTTAAATACCATGTGACAACTTTTGTTCATTTAATTATTATTGAGATTTTATTCACGAACTTATACTTATCTTGAAATAGTTTAGTAGGACCATTTTCATTAATATCTGAATAAGTCATTCCAAATTTCAGTCACGTAATTTTTACTTTATACAATGTTTGTTTATAATCGGTCATCAAAATAATTTTGAATACCCTAATACTTCTTATATTAATGAATTAATTATTTTTATTTTTATTAAATAATAAATAAAATGCTGAATTTGTGTTGTATAAGATTTTGGACACCAGTTTTAATAATATCTAGAACCTAAGGTTTTAATATATTATAGTATATAATACAGCGTATCCTTGAAACCGTAGGTATATATTATGTATACATTTATATTATTTGTATTGAATTACGCTAGAAAAATATGTTTATTGTATACCTAAGTGAAATATTAATTAAAAAATGTAGATACCTAGCTCTCATCTCTTTTAATCATATGGCTTCATATTCTGTAAAAGTTTTAGGCACTGCCGTAAATGCCCTTCAACATTATTAGTCATGTATCCTTTTCTCTCTAACTAATCTTTTTAAGTCTTGTCGTATGTTATCCATCCAATATTTTTTTCTTTTTCTTTCAGAACTTTTAACTAAATTCGCAATACTGTTAGGTGATATAGGATAAACATTAACACCATGAAAGATAACAGTATCATGAGGAAGTTGTTGAATTTGGTAAAAGTTTTTGAAAACTTATTATAATCAGAACTTACAAGTACGTCAGAAATGAATGCGAATAGAATGTACCTTGTTTCAAAAGTCAAAAATATAATATCTATTTTAGGTAGTCAAAACATTTCATTTTGTGGACACAGTGATGATGGTAGACACAGTAGGTATGTTATCAGAAACGATATTATCTTCAGTTGATACTGATAACCAAAACGCTTCTTTAAATAAAATTTTAGATAACTATTAAAAATGCATGTTAAATCAAGTGAAAGTGATCTTCAAAAGCCACACACATACAGTAAAACCATACAAAATTAAATTATTGAGTCTTGATAAAAGATATTTAAATAATATTATACCTGTTAAGAATTTTAAAAATTAACGGGTTTTATATTAAACATTCAATAAAACACATGATGTGTCTAAACTAGTGGATTTAGCTAATGTTACTAGTGTTGTACATTGTATATTATCTGAGTACAGCAAGTGGTGCTTCATCTTCAAAGATGACGCCACTCGCTGACATAATGTCACTGGCAAACGAAAAGATACATTAGTCTAACGTAGACAGGCATAAGAATCATTAACCAACCAAAGAGATACCAAAAACGATCATTATCGAGACTATCGATCGTGACAATTATTCTACATTTGATGTATAAATTATATCTATATGTATAAAATATATCTCTTAATTGGGCTTTTCCACGCTGTTTGCCTTTTCCATAATTCTGAACCCAATACTTAACAGTTAACACCACTTTTGTACGTAAGGACGCACCAAATCTACCAGACAATTCAGAAATAGTCGACCACGGTGGTCACCTTTTTGGGTAAGTAGCGTCAAACGGTGTAATTCCCTCAAATTGTGTATATTTTTGATTTGATTTATATTCAAAGAGCAGTGGAAAACGCGCATGGTTTAACCCATGATCTTATTGCAAATATTTTAAATACAAACATACCACACAATAAAAATATAAACAAAACATTATAATATAGATTATTTTATCAAAAAAAAAAAAAAAAAAAAAACAATGATTAAAATATAGTAATGTTAGTTAATTTAAATAAAATTATTAGGAAATTATTCACTGTAATACCTATATTATGTCAATTTTGTATTCAATGATAAATCATTGCATACAGAAAACGATGCTGAGCGAAGACAGTCTGGTAGCCTATGTTACTAAGTACCTATATATTTTAATATTGCTATTAAAATAATGTTTTTCAGTAATATTACTATTAGTAAAATAGTAGGTTGAATTAGTTTTTGCCGAAAACGTTGCATTTGAAAATGTAATTGTGTCTAAAAAATATAATAATATAATTTAAAAGTTTTAAGGACACACGAATAATATTTTTAAATTATCTACAACAAAATAACGAAAACCATTATTCTTCGTTAAATGTCTAATTTGAACTTAAAATGCCTTTAAAAAAGAACTGTTTGAACTAGTAGTATGGACTACTTATGAGAAACCTTGAATTTTATTTTCAGTCCTTGAATTGAACATTTTATAAAATGTTAACCACAAACTTTCATAATTTTGACGAATTTTATAAAAATGTGTGTATTTAATCATTTTAAATAGATATAGTAACAATATTTATGTGGAATCTTGTATTAAATTATCAAGCTTTTACCCTGTAAACAATTTTATATTCACATTTAAAGAAAAAAAACTAAAAATAATTGAATATTAAAAATATCTATAAAAACTTAAAAGAGTGAAAATATTTTTAAAACTATACCATGTGTAATTATGATAATTTAAATTTAAATTTTGTTAAAATTTAAAGTATCTATCTATTTTTTTTTTTAAAAAAAAAAAGAAAAGCGTTATTTTATGCGTGAATAAATCCATTTTGGCAACATTTAAACTTCATACGCTCATAAAAAATATTTGTGGATTCACGCTCAACTTTTTTTTCAATACCAACAATAAAAACTTACGAGGTACCTTGTATTACATTTTCAAGCTTAAAGTATGAAAATTAAACATTCTATGAATTTTTAACCACAAAATAATTTTCGTGATTTTAATTAATTTGTTCAACATTTTAACTTCAAATTCATAATGCCTATGAACCTCAAATATTTTAATTCCATTAATAAAAATTATGAGAAACCTTGTGTAAATTTTCAAATCTTAGGAATGAATATTAAATATTTCAAGAATTTTTAACCATTGCAAATTATCATTACGGAAATAATTATTTAAATTGTCATTATGAACTTTGTACGCAATTCAATACGTTATAATAGAATTTGCATTTCTCTATAGGTATTTATGTACTGAAATCTATATATACATAAATGAATGTTTAATTGTTTGTATAATATATACTCAAAAACTATTGGACTTTTTTCAATAAATTATATACAAGCTATATCAATAGATTCCTGGAGACTTGGAGGGTGTTACTATAGATTATTTTATCAAACAATATAGGTTGCTATAAGATGGCACACAAATTAATTTAGTTTTGGCTCACGAAAAACGAATACTTTTCTGTTTATTTAAAAGTTTGTCATTGGTTACAAATTATACCTATTCCTAATCTGAATAAAACAATATGGCATATAAAAATGTTTACCTATATGTAATATATTATAAATATAATATATAATATAAAAAATATAATATTATATAAATATAATATAAATATATTATATAAAAAACCAATATTAAAATTAAACACGTCTTATGAACAAAACTACAATGATTAATGTTTAATTTTAATAATTAATTCTGGGCATATTTTTTTATGTAAACAGATAAAGGAAACACCAATGGGTTAACACTAATGCACAAGTATAATAAGATCTAGGATACATATTTCACTTATTTTATGTTTAATGCAAAATAATTGTTAAGGACTATTATCATTGGTGTGTAAAACTAACAACTCAGAAATTGTGACAGTATGATTCACATCAGTTGCAAGTACAAAGTATAAGCACTGCAGCGTACCATCGATACTTGTTCTTCCCAAGTCTCAAACCGGCTCTATGGGATACAAACATCGTGATTAGGTCGATTTACTTACCTTACAAGATTACCAGAGAGAAAGTATGATGGACCGATTCGTCTGGATGGTATACGTATGGACCGGGCAGCAAAGGCCTCTCGCTCCCTGTCCAATACGTGATACCTACCTATGCAACAGACTTCGTTCACGTTCAACCAAAAACAGTTGTTTTTCACACCGTGATATCGATCACTACCACGTGGTTTCTATTTTTCTTATTAAATTGGGTTCTATTTTTTTTTATTAAATTGACATCTTAAGAACGAGTTTACTGCTATCACGCGACCACTTATTGATATATTTAGTTTTTACACAAATCGTCTAAATAACGAGTGAACTAAACTGTATGGTTAGTCTTAAGTACACAACAAATCACGTCATTAACGTCGTCGTGACTTTGTTATTGTTTTTCGATTAAATAAAGTCACATAGATAACTCACTAATAGTATCTACCTGCCCAAGTAGTTTAGCACCACAAGTTAAGTCAGTGTAATTGGTATTCACCACCTTTATTCACCGGGATTTCGGAATCATGAAGGGATCACGATCAATTAATGATCACCACCATCATAGTACACGTCAACGATTATCGTTTGAATTTAAATTGAGATGCGTTAACATTTTCAAATAAATTGTCAAATTAATAATTTTAAGGAAAATAGAGAGTAGTTATTGAAAAAAAAAGTTGTACATTACACTTCTTTTGTGGTAAGAAATGTATGTATTTTAAAATATAGATTTTTACTTTTTAGTAATTAGCACCTGGTACTTACACAAAAATGTAAAATATAACCGAATTTTAATAAATGCATTATTATTGGATAAAAATGTGATGTTCTCTTTGGTGAATTATCTAATATGTTACTGTTTAAGTCACCTATTTAAATTGTTATCGGTTAAAAATAAAACAAATACGTGGCACGGTGCGCACACTCAACGCTCTGAGTGTACGTATCGGCCAGCGTTGCTAGTTCCCGGATGGGTGACCACCCGGGGTTTTTAGCAACGAATCATCAACACATATACAAAACGTGTTTCAACTAACCATTCCTCCCCCCTACAAAAACAACCTACAAATGAAAACAGCTAATGGCCATAGTTGCCGGGCTTAAACTCAATAAAAAAATAAATAATTAAAACAAATATAAAGTAACTTTATAAGTATTAAAATATTGCTGTGTTGACATAATACTCGTTCATTAAAAATATTTTAGGTAAATACACAAGTGAATGAAACCGTTCATGTTTACATAACATGATATAGCATTATCAATTGTATTTAATTTACTGCTGAATCAAAAATATAATTATAGTAAACAAATTAAATTAATTGTGCCTAACAATATTAATTATTATAACGCTTGGATTAAACATTTTCTGTCAATAATCGTTTTTTTATAATCACATTAAAATAATATATTAGTATTGTTATCACTCAGAATAATATTATGGTATATAAATAACCCAAATTTTACTTTTGTTGGTTTAAAAGGTATTTATTAATAATATTTAAATTTATATAGGTAGGTATTAATAAACTGGTTTTTTAGTATTTTGACGTAATTTCCTTTTTTATCTGCGTAAAACATTAGTTTAGTGTTGAATGGTTTTCAAATGGTTAAAAGTGTTTAATACTATCACGTCATACCTGCTGAGACGGAGAAAATAGTATTTATTTATTTTTTAAATTATTGTTCTCGTGCCATTATAGAAACGTATTGTGTTATGAAAAGTTTATAAAAACTTTAATCTTTATTGTATTACTACTGCAGAGGAGTAACACGAACTCATCATTTCATTTATACGAGCCTACAAACAATAAGTAATTTGTTTATTGAATGAAAATCCCAACGGTCAACAAATTCAGTGATGAGAGTCTACATATAATGATAAGAAAATATTAATGTCTAGACATGGTTGACAAAAAAAAACAAAAAAAAACAGACAATTGGCAAAGATAATAAGTTTGATGATCAACATTTTAGAAATGGGAAGAGAATAAAAGGGGAAATGTTGTTGAAATTGATGGTGAAAGTTTTCTAGTTACCGTTGGCCGGGCTCCTTTTTACCCTCTCCAGATAATGCCAGCACCACTCCGGTGCAGCTTTTGGTATTATGATCTTTCGGTATTTTTATATTTATTTATAATTTTTTCGTTATTTTTTGTTTGTGTCATAGTTATTAAATCAATGATTTTGTATACCAAAAACAGGATGGTTTTGTCGCATCCGGACAAAAGTCTATAGAGTTTATGACTTCCAATAAATGTCTGTTTTCTCATCGTATCGTGTTTTTTAATAAGTACAAACTCGATAAGTGTGTAGACGATTTTTGACAGATTAAAAAATGCTCGGACATTGTAATTGGTTGGAAGATGCGTTTTGGGCCCACCACAGGTTTTGATTTTTACTTTTGTATAATAATAATACATATATTTTTATGTATCGGACAGGACAGAGTTGACAAGTCACTGCCCAAGGCCACCACCGTTGCCACATATTTTTATTTCTGTATAGCTACTTCGGTGTACGTCTGTCGTTGTCGTATTATTAAACGGTTTTTTTTTATTTTTTTTTTTTAGTTTCCCGTCTATAACTGTGTATATGGATTGTTGTTATCTCCGCTCTCTCGAACGTTGCCGTGCTCAATTTCTTGGTATAATCTCAACGTATCGCGTTTTTTAGTTCTGGAAGCAACGTGGTGGCCAGGGTAAAGAAAAATGTCAAAAAATACTTCCCGTGTATATACATTAAATATGTTTAATGTTTGTACATTATTTATACATATACATAAATAATACATAATATTTACTTTCTTCGTTTCCGTGGCTTTGGTCAGTACGGGTCGGCTTGGCGTGGTGCGGACGTAAATGGAAATAATTCCGGTGAATGTTTGTCATTCCTTTTTATCATTAATCCGTAAAACGAAGCATAAATAATCAAAAACTTAATAAATAACCTATCCGATAAAAATATTCTTACGGAAATTGAAAAAAAACCCTTTGATATAAAAGTGTAAAAAAATATTATACATAGAAACGTTTCTTGTTATCGGTTATTTCATTTTAAATATTATGGAGTCTTTCGAAGTGAACTAAATGTCAATAATTATTTGAACTATACATATTTATTTTGGATGACTAATTTCCATCTAATACCCTCATTAACTCGTCTAACTGAAATTATCAGAATATTTTTCATGAAAAACTCGAACACGATTGTGGGTACTCAGTTTGTGTGTGCGTTTGCTATGATGAAACTGTAAATTTTATGATTAAAAATTTTCTATTATTTTATTGGCGTGGAGGAGATCGATGACACGTCAAATCAAACTTACTTTCCTACAAAAGATGACAGAACCTCGAATAAATTCAATCATTGTCAATAATTTATTTATCAATGTACACAATATTATTATTATTAGAATAATTATAATATAAAATAAAATGTAATTAACTTGATATTTATTGAGATATTATGTTTGATATAGGTACCTACATAAAATAATATTTTATGATATTATAATTACGCTTCATCGGTAGTATAACTAAAAATTCCATTATTCTATCGATGCACACTAATTGGTCCATTAAAATTGCAAGGCTAATAACAAAATAATGAAAATTGTTTTCTTATATTGATTTATTAAACGTTTTTATATATCAGTAATTGATCCAAAATTATTTTTCATCAGTAAAAATACAACTATACGAATGGCGAAGATAAATCATAATAGTATATTTCTAGGATTTTAAAGTGAAATAACGTCTGTACAAGCGTGCATGTGCAATAACCACGCACGAGCGTATATATCACTAAACAAATCATCGAGAGCTTAATAGTCTGGACAACTTTTATCCAAAGTCATTTATTCACATGAAGAATGTCTTGACGTGTAGTGCCGACGTTATTCCTTGAATTTTATGCGAAGATATCTGTCAGTAGATTGAAAAAATACCCGTACTTCATGGGCTAAAACTTTTACTTTTTTCCACATACTTTTTACTTTAAATTCTATTAACACAATACCCACATTCGCAAAGTTTAGTATATACTTACTTTTTTCAAACTGAGCATTTTATTCTAACGTAAAGGATATATTAATTAAATGTATAATTTCATGTTATTTTTAAAAGAAAAAATAAACAAGTAAGTATATCCACTCTGCTGTACAGTCTTAGGTGTCTAATGTATATACCTCATCATCGAGTAGGTCAATCGTCAATGGATGTGTTAAATTTGAATTCAATAATAAATCATCGCATACGAAAAACGATTCTAAACGGAGGAAGTCTGTCAGCCAATATTACCTGCAAGTACCCACCTATATTTTACCATACAATTTTTATATTGCTATTATAGTAATTTATTTTACTTTATAAGTAATATGGTAGGTAGGCGTTACACGGTATAAATAGGCAATATCTTAAAATGGATCTACACATTTGCAAAATGTCATTGCGTACAGTTAAATATATTTTCGACGTAATAGTTTCGAATGCTTTGAATCATAAAAATTCATTATGCATTATTTACTTACCCACGTTATACAAAATTTTAACTTCAAATGTCTATAAAAACAATTATGTTTTTATATTTTTATATTTTTATATTTTAGTAAGATCTAATTAATACGATAAACCATGTATTCAATTTAGAAGCCTTAGATATATAAATTTTTACATTTTACAAATTTTTGGCTATACAAAATAATTCTATACATTTTGTTGATATTTTAATTTCAATAGAAAAGTCACCCCTACGAATATTTAAATAGCTAAAATAAAAATGTATGTGGGATCTTGTTTTACATTTTTAAGCTTTTTGACCTAAAACATATTATTATCAACAAAAAAAAAATAATCAAATATATTTTAAATAGGTATGAATAGACAATAACTAAAATGTTCCTAATATTTTGAAAATGTCATTTATTTTCAAATTTCAAATATCAATACTCTTTTATGAGCCATCATTATTTTACTTATGGAGAAGTTTTTCAACATTTAAATATTTGAACTCGCATTTAAAATATTTTTGGATTTACGCTCAAATTTGTTATGTAATTACTGTAAGCAAAACTTATACCTATGAATATTTTTTATACATTTTCAAACCTCAAGTATGAATATTAAAAATTCCAAGCATTTTTAACAACAGTTAATATACAATAATACTCACGGTTTTGACGGATTTTATCAAAATTATAACTTAAATGTGGATAAACAATTATTTTAGACCAACACTTAATTTTTTTTTAATTTCATTATTAAAAAATGTAGAGAAACATTGTATTAAATTTTCAAGATTTTGAACTAATCATAAATTTTTTTATCGATCTATAAGTACAATAAAATAGCTAAGAATCAAAAAAAAAATAATTATAGTTTTTAATAATATTTATGCGATTAATGAATACAGCACATCACTTTCCAATATCTAAATGCTGAAGTAATATTAAGTTGTATTCAATGTATTTTAATTTTAGTATCTAGTAAATCGTCTTATATAGAAATATCCAATATAATAATATTACCTTTAACACAATAGGTAGGTACTCCATACAGTCTAATAATATAATATACCTACTTAGAATATTTAGAATGCTGTATGTTGTATAATAGGTAGTCCACAGGTACCTAGTGATATCAAATACAATAATATCAGTTCAATTTAAATTGTCGTCGAATCGCAAAATTAAATTTGCTGTTAAAATATTAAACTCGCGTTATAATTATATCGGCATCAGCTGAATTTTATTTATTCGGAATAAATCAACCGTTGGTATATTGCAATCTCTATACGTACGATTGTCAAGCAATCGCGTTCCATTTGATAGGATAATCCATTTCAACAAAATATACGCCTGTGTGCCGCCAGGGAGTCGGTCGGTTAGGGAAGAAAACCTTTTTGCGGAAAAACCCTCAAAGTCCATTAAAAAAAAAAAAATATATATATAGCAAAAGAAATCTTCATGAATGTACATTGTACACACAAAAAGGCAAACGTATAAATTTTAATCGACTTTCTAAAAGCTAATAAAAAAATTATTAAGTAGCAAAATAGGTTTAAAATGCATTTACGGTTTATGCTATTAGCGAACTTTCTTTTCTATTTTAAATATAAAATAACTTTCTTCTCGACAACGTTATGCGTAAGTATTAAAAATGTTTGTTATTGTTATTTAATTATTTTTATTGTGTACTATATTTTCTTTAAATGTTTATAGCTTATAGGCATTACTGTATTAGGTACCTATTAAAGCATTGGTAATAATTTGTTAGTATACAATAACATATACTTGAATTTGTAGGTGGCTTAAAAAGTATATATCACTTGTAGCTATAACTTTTTGAGACATCGTAATTCGCATGCTTTTTATAAGCAGTAATTCCCACAGGAAGTCAGTAAATATCGAATTCTGGTTTAAAACTTTTCAAACTATCAAATCGTTTTTTTACACACGCACACACCCACACACACTTCCATATAAATATTAACTTAAACTTTGTAATTTGTGTTAGAACTACTGGGACGGTATAAATATTATACCTCAAGAGTCTGGGCGTTATTGCATGGTCGTCTAACCGTTTTTCTACTTTTTTTCTATATTTTTTCGACGGTATGATAATATACTTTTAGGTATCGTGTGTTAAAAGGCAACAGACAATATTACAAGTGTCAAGAACCTTGAAGAACGGGTATATGCTTGATTTTTTATACTGGTGATACAACTTCACAGGGTATTTCTTGGTTACCTTGAGAGTCATAACTCAATAGGGAATAAAATTAAAACCTACTTTTTTATTTTTAAATATGGGATTTTGAAAATTTAACTTTCATTACTGTACTGATGATTCTTTAAATTTTTATTTTAATAAAAAATGCATTCCTTTGACAACATTTTTGTCCATCTCAACAGCTATGTAAATATGTCAAACGGTATTAGCGCGGTCAACGGTCGAGATGTCCCGTGATGCCTGTGTCTGAAAATATATAAAATCATAGGACATAATATTATCAAATAAGCGTTTTGGCACTATTTCGTATTGTAACTTTATGTATTAAATTAAACGGGATAAGTATTGTAAATGTAATATGAAATATCCAGGTCGTAAAACTGATAATAGATTTTTGATTTTATTCACTACTATGATAACTATAAAATACAAAATACCCTATATACGCCACCAAACTCAAACAACGTGCATTTATTTTAACGAAAAACATGTAACCTAACCTATTATATTATGATTATATTATTATCGCATAGATAAGGCTGCTGGTATACGGCCAGTATACAACTACCTACCAATACTACAATGTTTTTGTTATTATAATTACCTACTTTTATTATGCTATAATGATTGAATCTTGACGTTTAATCTGTTTATTGTAACGCGATGGTCTTTTGGGATACTATTTGTATATATTATACAATTATCTATATATTAGTTTAAATAACATATAGGTATAGGTATTATCATATTTTAAATATGGTGTTTCAGTTAAAACAAAATATAAATGTAATCAAAATATTTGACAATTGACAAACTTACTACATGACCAATTCAACATAATTAAACTTTGTATACTTTTAACAATTACAAATATGTACGTCTAGTATTTATTTAAAAGTTTAGAACACGGGTAGTTGAGAAAATGTTATTTATTATAACCAAAATTAAAAATGCTAATTATTTCCGAAAACTAATTATTATTATTTATATAAACTAAAAGAATCAATGGTTGTTTTTTTATTTCTAATATTTTTTTTAATTTGTGACACTTAATTTAAAGAGTTGTAAAATAATTGTATTTTTAAAATTTTAAATATTAAAACTAAGACTTTTTATAATGAATAATGAATAATGATAAGAATAGTTTCTAAACCTATCTACTAACTAACCTACATTATAATCTACCAACAGCGATAAGATTGTCCGTTCCAAAGGATGTAGAATACTCTTTTGTGCATTACGTATGTGCAAAAAGATAAAGGAGTATTTGTTATAAAGCTCTGCGCCTTCGTAAAGACATTATTTATGCTCTCGACACTATTTAGGTTATTTGATTTAATTATTTTTTTGCAGTAAGGGTATCCACTTTTTTCTATGACACACCTGCTGTAAATTAACTGTTATTCTGCCAATCTTTGTGTATGTCGATATATAGCTATTGTACCCAAGAGATAAATCCAATATCTTTCAAAGAACTAGTTCTAAACATTTGATTAAATTCCTCGATCGTTAACCTTCTAGTGAAACCATGTGTTTCGTAACAGAAATGACTTTACGAACTCATAACGGTAGTTTATAGTTCGATTCACTTCCGTTATTACTGATATATATATATATATATATCTAAAGTAGATAGCCGATTGGTGCAAGTACTTAATGATATGTATCTTATAGATCAGTTGAAAATGTTGTCAAAGTTGATATAATTATGTGCTATAAACTATTTTTAAACTAAGTCATTTATATTCATCATCGCCTTTCGTTTAATATATACCTAATTAATAATAACAATATTTCCCGGAATATTGTTCTATATGCTTAATAAACAAACAAATATAATTTAACCATATCCAATTAAATATATACATGAATATTTTTTTAATTTGACTTTTCTAAATCATAACAATTTTTAAATTTACCACCAAAATAAATTTTTTTTAATATTATGTTATTATATTTGTATGAATTTAATAAACAATACTTGATTGAAAACAGTTATATTTATGAATCAAAACCACATTGATTTTTCTTTTTTTACGGAGTGATCTATTTAACGCAAGGATACTCATTAGTTCAGCAAAGGATAACGTGTTTGAATATATTTATTTTACCTGCTTTTTAAGTTATTAAAAAGCATAATTTTTGGAATAAAGCTTTATTATTCACTTTTTATTATTGATCTAATTTTTTAAGCTTTTTACTCTTTTGAATTATATCATACATTGTGAATTTCATATTCCGAAACAAAAAAGTATTCGATATATAATAATCTGTAAAAAAAAACTTTAATTATTTTTTAAATTAATAATTATTATTTTGCATTAAATGAATCACCCGGTAAGGTTACAGACGTTACGGTGTTACAATTATAATTTGTATCAAAATATATGGATTAGTATGTAGGAAAAACACTACATTTTATAAAAATTTAAAACTTAAGTTAATTTATTATTATTTAAAATTATATTCTTAACTTATGACTAACATGATTGTTTAAATAATGTTGGAATCAAATAACACTGACACACAAAGTAAGTAGGTAAGTAAATATCATTGTTTAGAAAATATCACAAATACACTTTTAATTACTAATTATTAAGAAATTAATATTATATACTTGCATAGTATTACTATAGTATATACAAGTTCTTTTTTTAGTAAAAATGTTATTATAGTTTATAATAATTGTTGTAACATTTTTGTGTTGGATGTTTTTTTGTAACTTCTGGACATAATCCAGTGCGCAGTGAATTACTTCCTATCTGAATGCACATTGTTATACCAACAAAACGGTGGTATAAGTTCAAAATCAACTGTACCTATTGCCTATCAGTATAATATTATGTATTGTACTTTTTGCTTTCTTCTGAATTATTTTTATGACTCCGTCAGAATGCACTATCGACAGCCGCTTTTGCATTTAAATCCACCCCGTGAGGCCTATGTCAGTACTCGGTATGCAAAACGACAATGAGCTCTTTTGTGTAAACAAATCGCCTGCTTGTGAAATATCTGATATTTGTTTTGTGGTCAGCTGTTACTGTATTCTTCTTTTGACCTTTGCAAGAGGAATTGAGTGTATTTGACAGAAACCATCAGTTAATACGGAACATTTTCCACCACTATTTCCCCCAGACAATCCGATCTTGGAAATAAATATCATTTTTGAAAGGTCATATAACAAGTATGACTGGTTGTCGTCAATGTGTGTGTAGAATCGTTGGACTTAAAAAAAATGACGTAAGAAAAATTAATTTATGAGTTCGGTTTTAGACAATTAACAATTTTATCCAGAGAAAAAATATGTGACTGAACGTTGTAGGTACTTACGTATTTTGGAAAGTTTGAAATTTCAATTTTAGATACAACATAATTCCTAGAATAAAACTACAATAATATAGTATTTCAGTTCCATTTTTAAATTAAATTATTAAGATACATAATACCAATGTTTTTAAATCGTAGAAATATCAACAAAAAAATACAAGTAGAAAAATATTAACTTTGATGTTGTAATATCAAATTGCATTCAATGTGAAATTTATCAACAGATACTGTTACAAATTTGGTGGTTTTATATTCGACAGGACTGTCACGTAACTAAGAAGCTGAACATTAGTAAATGTAGGGTAAATAAGGGTACTATATTCACAAAAGAACCTTCGAATGGCCATTCATTTTTCATTTGTCCTCTTATAAATGGTAAATCCAATTTTGATTCCTGAATAAGAGAACCCACTTCGGTACCAAGAAATTTAAATGAATCAATAAATTGAAAAAAAATTATTAAGTTATCATGAAGTCAAATATTACAACAAAATATATTAAAACAAATATCTTTACTACATTAAAAAAAAAAAAAGGTTTTATTTAAATACATTAAATATCAATATAAAACAGAATTATATTGATTCTACATGAAATAGGTACCTATATAGGATAAAATGCTTGAACCCATCGCACGATATATAAATAAGATAATAATCAGGTGTATTGAACTATTTATTTATATCTACCTAGCTACGTAACTATATCTCATTTCCATGCGTTGAAAATGCATAGGGGTTTTATCTCGATAAATCGCACTGGTAGAAAATATAGTTATTTTACTATTACCTACATCCTCTACAAAATAGAATTCAACAAAATTCATGTTATGATTCAGATATTACATTTAAATGTACTTATTTTAGATTCTGAGTGGAGCGATGAATATATTGATTTTACAATGATTTGTGTTATTTTATTTATTTTTTTTTTTGTGTCTGTCTACACGATAAGTAGTCGAAATAATGCTTTGATTTTAAACTTCAGTATCTTGTTCGATGACAAAGTGAATTTAGTTGGTGCGTTTGGGAGGTAATTTCATAAGATTCCCAATAGTTTTTAAAACCGCAGGGAAAAAAAAGATAAATTAAGGAAAAACTGGAATTTTTACGCAAAATTGAATTTCGACAAAATCCATTTTGGTTTTTGCTGTAACTCTAAAACAAATGTCCGTATATTCATGAAATTTTCACTGGTTATTTATATGAGCATTTTCTATACACGATAAAATTTTCAAAAATATTGTTTTGTTTTAAACTGTTTATGGACATACCTATTACCTACTCAGTTTCATATTTTACTATATTTTTTTTCTAGGAATGTCAATAAAATTTTATTTGTTGGGTCAAAATAACTTGAACATTTATACAAGGATCCTAATATATTGTTAAAATGACTTTTTAAAAATATAAAAAAATATAAACTCACAATTTTTTTTTTTATAAGCATTTAATGTTCAAATTTTAGCAAAATACGTAAAAATCACGAAAATGTGGAAAATATTTTCAGTTAGAAATTCATAAAAATGTTTCCTTTTAAATCTAAGGTTTAAAAATTTTAATCAAGATTCTTCATAATTTTGCCTACCTTTTTCAAAAAAAAAAAACGTCTATCTGAAAGTCAAATTAAATTATTATGAGCGTTTGAAGTTGGAATATTAGAAATTTACTCGATTTCTCATGTAGCGATTTTCTTATTTTACTGAAATGCAAAAACTGCACTGAAGGTACTTGAAAATTATATTCTATATTTATTACATCAATTCCTATACTTGATAAAATTTTAAAAATATTTAATTTTGTTTTGAGCTATTTACGGACATATTCTTTTTACAGTTTTTTTAGTTTTTTTTCTATAAATGTTAATAAAATTGTGTAATAAAATAATATAATTGTTGGGTCTAAAAGCTTGAAAATGTAATACAAGGCGCCTAATATATTATTACAATAGTAATTGAAAAATATTAAAATAATAGTCACCTTTTTTTTAAAAGCATTTAAAGTTCGATTTTTGAAGACATTAGATTCATTAAATTTTAAATTTTAAAATATTTTTGTAGTTAAAAATTGATGATATTTTCAATTTTTATAGCTAAGAATTGAAAATTATAACAAGATTCCACGGAAGTAGGTTATCCTGTAACTAAAAAATATAAACACACAGTTTTTTTTTTATAGTTACAGTGGAAACTCGATAACTCGAACCTCTATGAGTCAAATTTTCGATAACTCGAATTTTTTTTCACCTCCAACCGATTCGAGTTATCGAGGTTCTACTGTATTTTACAATCAAATTTGGACAAAATGAAATATTAAAATATTATAACTAAGAATAACGATTTTAGTTATTTTGTTGTAATTTTATAATATTAATTCAACTAACCAGCTACCATATTAATAATATGAATTAACAATATAAATATAAAATAAAATATCCATATTGACAAACCGTCTCAGCTCAAAATCGTTTTTCGTATACAATGATATTATATCATTGAATTCAAATTTAATACCATCCGTTATACAGTGACCACTTGTAACCTACTGTACAGCAGAGTGACATCCACTTACCTGCTCTTTTTAAATTTAAAAATTTCTATCATCCCAAAATGAAAGTTCATCTTTCAATTCCTATATAATTTACAGAAAAATCTAAAGCATAGCATTCTAAATATATAATTTTTTTTATTTAATGAATAAATGAATTATGTTACTGTAATATGTTACCTTAGTATTTATTCTTTTATCATTGAAAAAGCTTTATTGTTATACTTTAACGAGCATATTGTATATCAAAGTGTAGAGTATGGTACCACACCTATACTAAAATATCATTTAATTGCATATTTGAGGTATTACGATATATTTTTATGGAATTGCATCAGTCATGATATTCAAAGATCCACCATTTAATATGTTTTCTATTTAATAACAGCTGTAAAGTTGTATGTAATATTTTAATAGAACAAAAATCTTATCTAGTCTTATATCTATCTTATCTAAACGTAAAGTAAACTACTGAAAGTGTAGAAAAAATTTAAACTAATGTCAGCTAGGGAAGTTTTAGAACAGACCCGTTCAGAATAGTTTTTTTCCCCGATTCAATGACACATTTTTAGTCAATTTATATCACGTCATAATAAGTAATAACACGTCGATGTCACTATTCTGCACTAAAGTGAGTTAAGTGACCCGTAGTCCATAAACCGGTCAATGCTTTCTATCTGGCTTTTTATATTTTTATAACTATAAAAATAAATTTTTTTTTTGATTTTTCATAAAATGGACGTATTTCAAATAATGTCGGACCTTCGTGTTGTACTAAGTTAATAAGTATTTTAAGCAAATAAAAAATAAATCATTTTATGTATAAAGTTTAAACGATGTTGTTTTTAAATGATGTACTACAAGTATTTGCGTTTTACATTTTAAAAGTACACAATAAGAAACGTTTTTATGGCGTTATTATTTTCTGATAAAAATAATATTAACATTGTTTTAAGTTTCAAATGAATAAAACATATTATTAAACAAAAAACCATATCTAGGCTAATAACCTGAGATGTTGAAGCCTTTATTTAATAAAAAATAAAAATAAAAATATGTGCATGAATTAAAATTTGTATTTTTAATTAAGCTTCATCTTGTAACTTACAGTTACACTTTATTTTATGCACCTAACTTAGTTGTTTTTTATAAACATATAATTTTGATGAATAAATCATGTGGTTGACAATATTTAATTAATTAATTTAAAATACCTTTTGACATCAACCATGGTCTTTAATTAAGATCTTATTTACCTGTACTTAGGAAATATTGACATTTAATAATAGAAGACTACACTAATTTTAGTGTTTTTCAAACAAAAAATCTGACTTTAAGGGAAATGTGTTGAATAATTTATTGGCAGTGGCATTGAACATTAAGTACAGCGGATACAACTGGCTGGTTTAACACAATTATATCATCATTGTCAGACCAAACTAATTATTTTTAATTATAACAAACAATAAATAATATATACACTTCAATGTATTAAATAAAGCATCAAATTATTAAAACAACTCAATAATAGATATTTTGAGATTAAATTGAAATTGTAGAAAATGTATGGTTGAATAAAAGTAAATACCAAATAATTATTTAGGACATTTGTACAAAACCTATTTGTTGTGACACATCAATATACTTAGCAACCACATTATTTATTGATATTATTAGTTAAGGCGTTATTAATTATCAATCAAATACATCAATATTATGTGCCTAATAAAAATATTATTTGTAGCCACTAATGAATTTATATTAGATAATTATGATATCATGCTATAATAATTGCTAAGATGTTTAAATCAAATGAAAACACTTTATAAGTCTTAACATGTTATAGATAATTATTACCCTAATTTAAACATGATCTTATGTATGTACTTAATCATAAAATATCAGTGCCTATTATTTGCACTTATTCTTAGTTTTTAACCGAAGTAAAATGAAGGTGCTTAATATACTAACTGATAAATCTCGTTTGTTCTAGACCTTATATGAACCTATATTCAGAAAGAAGGATCACAAATTACTGGACATTGTGAGATGTCATTATGGAAAATATATAGATTATCTGATCCCGTACAATATTAATTGGTATTTGGTAAAAAATGGCAACTCTTAAAAAAATTATGATTTTTCAACTCTTTTTGGGTGCAACTCAGTCACCCCGGTAAGCAATCTGACTTCGTCGGATCGAGGACAAAGGGCAACTTATTTACCTTGGTAGGCAATGTTCGAAAATTTGTTCCGAATAAATACGTAGTTGTTTGAACATTATTATTTTCGCTACGTGGTCGCCAAAGTAACCACTATAATTCCGGTATTATACAAAAAAAAATTCATTAAAATCGGTCGAGACGTTACGGAGGAGTGCGAACACTAACACACATTTTTATTAAATTTTAATAATATTTGGAATGGGCCACCCTTAATACCTAGGGGCTTAAAAAATAGCCTATGACACCAAATATACACAAACAATTTCATGAAAACCAGTTAAAACGTTTCGGAGGAGTTCAATAACAAATACCGTGACCAGAGAATTGTATACATAAGATATAACGTAATATACAAGATGATTAAACCTAACCTTGCTCATAGCTCACCCTCATTTTATCCCTTGATGTTGTATTTATACTATTTCTTAGGACATTCCTTAAAATTATTATGAAGAATTTAAATATTTGAAAATATGATTCCTAAGTAGATATACCTACTCACAAAAAAACGTGTACTTAAAATAAGCAGAATTCAATAAATTCATTACTATAAGGATGAAATGGAAGTGAGCATGTTTGGTGAATCACCATGCATATAATATTATTATATTATATGGACACACGTGCCGGATGCTTTTGGTTTTCTAATAAAATATCTGTCTTTTTATTTTTACATCATGCAATTTTTTTTTTTTTATTAAGTCAATGTCCCGTGACAGATTTATTAGACGTACAACTATGTAAGAAAAATATAAATTACTGTTTAATAATTTCCAGATTTAGTAAAACATTTTTTATGTACATTGTGAGTTTAAAATTAAATGCAATCAATCATTCTATAACTAAATGATCTAATAAAACCCAATAAAACTTAAATATACTTAACTATAATGTGTCATAACATAAATCCTTCCAAGTATCCTTATAAGTAGTGTACGAAGTAAAGTATAGATTTACAAAATCGTAAATGATCGTTGGATTATAACATACAATATAGTGTAAATACAAAAGTGTGTTAAAAAATGACAGCTCAATAGGTCGTGGCAATGTGCCATATTACACAAATACACAATTAGAATATAATATAATTATTTTTTTTTTTATTAAATGAATATTTGCAATCTGTATACATTATTATACAATAAGTAAATTATGAAGGCTTAAAAGAAAAACAAAAAGACATGTAGACTTGGGAGAAGGGGGCGGCCGGTGACACCACCTCAAAGAATATAATATATAGACAAATAATTGAAATGGTAACATTTTATAATTCATTTAACATTGATTTCTAATTTAAAACCAGAACACACCATTAATTTAGTCAACGGTGAGTGAAGTGAAATAAGTTCCACAAACTATATTACTATGTTTCCTAGGACTTTTATCCTTTATCACAATAAAATTCAATAGAAGAAAAATACAAATTCATGTATTGGACATATTATAATATCAATAATAAATTATTAAGAATGATAAGTAAATTTTAATTTTTTTTTAATGATTTAATAGGTAAAAACTGTTAATATGATTGCTTGTATTTATGTAATAAATGTAAACCACAAAACGAACCTCATTCTTAGAAAAAATGCAAATTATTATTATGAATTTCAGAAAGCATATTATACACTATTATAATGTGTTACATTAAACCGTGTAATAATGTTATTTTTAAATTATGCATAAATCTGAATGTGTGTATGAAAATGGTATGGTTAGGAAGTTTGATTTCAACGCTTGTATTAAATATACAAGAAGCCATAAAAACGATATAAAATATAAATTAATTTTGTCGTAACATTCAACATCCAACAAAGATGCTTAATGATCTCCAATCAAAATATGTAATAGAGAGAAATCTCCAATTCTATTAGTACACAATTCGAGTATATATTAACAGTACGACAAATCATATTCGTCTGCATAGTTGTACGGAATGGTAATATTTGATACATGCATATCATCATTACGTGAAATTGTGCAATTCAGAGAATTGTACTTTCATAATGAACATATTATTACGTTATAATTATACACTTACATTCCTTTGTGATCAATATTGTGATTTTACCATTATTATTATTATATCATTTCTGGGAACATATAATAGTATGCATAGGGCTCACAATAGAGATTGGGTAAAAATGTATTAACACACACACAATAAGATAATTATTATTAATGAATCAAAATAATTATCATGAGACTCAATATAGTAATATAATGACGTAATGTTCATCGGTACCTGAACTCGTGTATACATTGTTTAATGAAATATATAATAGTAATAAATAATAGTATAAAAGAACATGTCATACATAATATTTTTAATTTTAAACAATTTTTGTCAATGCTGTGATGTTAATCGTGTTAAACATAGTTAGTATAGCTATTGATAAACCACTTCCTTTCTACCAATACTGATACGCACACTAGGTATATCTACTAAAATATAAAATATTTTCCGAATTTTTACCGACAGTAAAATTAAAGTCCATAGACTACCCTACTTTTATCCGCTGGCTTTGTACGGGGTCGCGTGCATTTAAATGCGTGTATTAAAACCACTATGGTGTAATTTACGAGATGTGGAAAACGTATTGTGCATAATAGACCTAATAACATCATATCCTCCCCTTTACAACGTCCCATCATTTTTAATTTAACTATACATATGGACGCACTTAATGGACCTTTTTATGCGGTAAAAAAATGCTCTCCAAAAAATCGATTCCCTCGTCTGTAATCAGATGAACAAGAATATCAAAGTGCGAATGTCCGGTATAATAACAATACTTGAGTCCTACAAATTTTGGTCATTATTATCACTTCGACTTTATATTTTACTACCTGATTAGAACATGTTCAAAATATAACAAATATAAATTTAAGATTCCACAAACGTATAATAAAATAATCTATTAATATTTTCAACAGCTTATTGAAATTGCAAGTCGTAAATGTCATAACTTATGTGGGGGGATAAATTAAAAATTAAAAATGATTTTATCTTGCATTTTTTAGATTAGTACTTATATTATTATAGTACACTTTTTTAAACATGAATTTCGTCATGTCGAAATGTTATTACCTGGTCTCACGCACGAACCTGCAAAAGAAAAATGTGTTAGTGTTAACAATTATAATTTTTTTATTATTTATATCATCTTATTTCTATAACACAACTAGGTAGCTGTACATATTTTTAATAATTTTCTTTGAATTTTTTTGATTATAAGTAGACATAAAGTGTTTTGTGATGATGAAATATCTAAAAACGGTTTGGCAGCAAAATGAAATGTATTCTTTCTACTGAACAATAAAAGACATTTTGTCTTTGTTAAGAGAAATTCAGTTAAAAAAATCTTTGTAATTATTGAAAAACAGAATAAAAAATGTGGCTTTGACCGTTGTTTGTTTGTACTAACACGTATTTTTCAAACCTATTACGCACGAATGGTTCTGAATATTATTCTCTGGCAATAATAAACTACTTTGACGCTTTAAATTTATTTCTACTAAAAGAATAATTGTTTACTTGTTTTTAAATCGTTATTCTAGAAACTCAATCAAATTACTCTTTTTACCATTTAATTGGAACAAAAACTAAAATAATAAATGCATTTAACTGGTTTCATCAATGAAAAAATAAAATATATAGTAGGTAGGTACCTATATTTAAATTTCAATTTATTTAAACGATCAATAACATTTTATATTTGCTGTCTTATATTATATTCACTGTAGGTTAGGTTAGGTTAGGCTAGATATGTCCATATTATAATTTAATAAATATATATACTAATTATTGTAATGACTATGAAATAAGAAATCAAAGCCGGTTAGATTTTAATGCTAATGTTAGTATTTTTTAATTATATTTTTGACGATTACTCAGGCGATAACAATCACTGAAGATATAAAAATAATTTATTCTAGAATTTAACGGAGTTAATTATATCATTATAAAATTAATATGTTATTTTCAGCAGTGAAGTAGGTGATTCATTTTATAATATGACGTTACAAACTTACAAAAGTGTCGATCGATAAAATTAGAGAGTCATTGTCGCCTACAATTGGAACAGGAATTTTATAGTTTTATCGTACATAATATAATATATATATTATTTATGAAAAATGTTTTGTTTTATGGTTTTTTTTAACAACTATTAAGTTACTTACTTACAATTTAAGGTACTCAGGTGCTAAGAACTGTAAAAAATAATGATAACTTTACACTTATAATTTCACAGTTGAACATTATACAATTCACACGAACCAAAAGTTAATAATATAATAAACCTACTTGTGGATAAAAAAAAAAATTAGTTAAATCGGATCATTATTATTCATTGGCGTCGTGCATACTAATCAAGTAACTATTATTACTAGTCAAACGAATCTGTTTTTTGGATTTAATTGTTTATTTGTACGTAACCTACTAACCTAATATTCAATGTATGGTCACCTGACAGCTGACAGCTGTCAGTAACCAAAGTCCTAAATATAATCACAGAGAATAGGTGTTCATCATTAAAAAATGATATTGAACATTGGAAAAATCAAGTTTTCGCACGAAAATAGTGTTTCAAAACACTGCAGTTTCTCGTTTATTCGCGTACATGTTAACAAGTTATAACAGGGTTAAAAATGTCCACACCAAGCCATTGATAATTTAAACATCCATAATATGCATAATACTAGCTATGTATGCATAAGTTGTTAATAATTATCATTTTTAATATACTTACAGACTGCTGCAAAATGTTTCAAACCATTTACCACGGCGAACGGCCATATTAATAAAGTCGACATTATCGTACATTAATAATACGTACTACAGTCGCATACGCATCGTCGTACATTATGCGCCCCAGAGTATTGCCTTTTGAAGTGTACGTGACAATTTCCATAGTTCACTATAAACATCTGCAGCGTATATTATTATTATTATTATTATAATCCATATGCTACGCGATCTAACCTCTATTGTTTCACGACGCACGTTCTGCAATTATTAAACGGCGACTATACGGTTACTATTATACTACACGTCTACACTACCTGTAACGAGATTAGCGAGAATTAATGTCATTTTTTTCTATTCTTTTTCATCTAATTTTTTTTCTGCCTTAATATTTCACTTTTTCTTCACATGCGATACCGCCCGCCGCGGCCTATATAGTGTCTAATGCATGTCGTTTTGAGGTTTACAATACTCGATGGGACAGTATAATTTATTATTATCTCATATAGCATATACCTTTCCGTTTATTATCACTCATAAGCTACATTAACCGACATCTTATTTTAAGCTATTGCAGATTATATTATTAAATGTTTTAAACTCTAAACACGTTTTTGGGTTTTTTTTGTTATTATTATTATTGCTTGTGTTCAGAAATAATTATGAATTTTATAACGGCCATTTATTTTGTCGTTATCGAATATTGATACATCAGAGTAAAATATTATTGTATATCTACCTATATATATGAACAAACTTTAATCAAACCTTTAACGATTCAGAAATAATTATAAATAATAATAACATGAGTCTATAATGTATTTTATGATTGACTTCTTAATACCCATTTCATATTTGTATAATAACTAAGACGATATTGACTATTATTTAATTGTAGGTATCTACAACACATCATATTATAATAATATTAAATATGCTTTATTTTTAAGTTTATCCATGTATTCAATTTCAAATCAAAATTCAAACAACAAAGACGTTTAGCAATAGCTTTGAAAAGTGAATAATTAGTTTTATTAAGCTAACCAAACAGTTCATTTTCTCACATTAAATTCTAATAATTAATTATCAATTGAACTCTTAAAAAATAAAAATGAATAAAACACCAGATTATTATAACTTACATTTACAATTTATTAATTCATCTATTTATACCTGCCAAGAAAACATAAATAAATATCTCACTCAACTCATTATTTTAAATATTTATGCAATGTTGCAACTTGTTTTTATCAGGAAATAATAATTTTAAGTTGCGTAAAAATCGGAAAATGTTTCTTTCTATACATTATAATTTATAGATTAGAAATTAAGATCAGGTTCAGATTTAATAGTAGTAATTTTGTTTTGAATGTTATAAGTATTTTAAATTATAAAACAGTAAATCAATAATATCTTATTTTTATCAAATCAGCTTTAAAAGACAAAACAATAATGACAAAAATAATGCACGATATTATTTATAACTGTGAGACGCAAGTGTTTTTATTACATTCTTATTGTGTAAACTTTTACAAAGTGTATAGTTAATATGATCCCTCAATTGTGAAATACATTAAAATCAATACCATCTAGCATCCCTAGGTAAAGTTAACAAAATATTATTTTGAATAACTAATGTTCCGTTATTTTTATAAACCAAATATGTAGACAAAACATAATATATATATAATAGATACATACATGGATTGCAATTTGTAATTTGCAAATAAAATGAAAAATACTTTTTATTATAATACATAATATATAATTATGCTATAATAAGTACTGGCATAGTTTAAATTAAATATCTATAAGTTATTAACATGTAGAGTGATGTCTAATATTTTAATGAAGCGATCGTGTATTTGTCCATTTAGGTAAGCAAAAAACAACCACGAAAATGATTTAAAAAATAACATTCACCTTATTTTTTTTCAAGCAAAATAACAAACTTGATATCCCTTATGGTGGTCTCATAATGTTACCATTTGTGTAAATACAACAAAGGAGGTTTAAATTAAATTTCGGATGCCACAATATAAAGAGGTTTGCAAAAGTTTCAAATTCAATCTAACCCCTATAATATTACAATATCACTGGTGCTATTAATTTAAATAAATAATATTAAAAAAAGACCATTAAAAAGGTTTTCCCGGAGGGGTATTTCATCTGGCCATCAACCGTGAACGGATGCAATAATGAGGTTTCAACTTCTTTTATTTTTCACACTATATACCTACACTTACATTTTTCCAGCGATCGGTACATTACATCACAGTAACTTGACAAAATAAAAATGTCCATCGCTATTGTTTTTTCTTTTATGAATTGACCAATCAACTCTTTTTTGAAAATTAAGACATAACAATCTATAATATCTTCTCATAAATAATTCTAAACTTTTACTATGTATTGTTTTACATGTATTACAATAAGTAGTGAAAATCAAAAAAATTTGTTAAAACCAGTTTCAACGCAATGATTTTATAAGCGCATGGTAATTTTACTATAGTTATAATTTTACTAGTTATATAATAAACTCTTATACCTATGATTTTTATGACTACAATATGTGATCGATATTTCACGGTATAGGTATAACCTAGTTGTACCTAACTAATTACTTATCGGTATTTTTCATTATATTTTATGTATAAAACATAAAGTTATGAAAAATAACTAATAAGATGGGTATCTGTGTTTTACACAATGGTTTTCAACTTAGGTAATAAAATCAAGAAACTTACCTACTGAAATTTTGATTGCTTTTGTATTCGTATTTGATAATTTAAATTCTTCGATAAATATAGTAATGTTACCTATATAGTCCTTAATTTACACATCTCTATAAGTTGCTTGTGTGTGGTGGATAGGTAAGTACTGCAGATAGCTATTGATTAATATTGAATAATACATTATACATATATTCAAATATATTTGGGTAAGTATTCAGGTGTATAAAACTCCATAAAACTTGAAAATGTTAAACAAAAAACGAAAGTTTTGTGTATATTTCAGCCTAAATATTTACAAACTAACTTTATTTACTCGGTATACTTTTTAAACCAATATTTCAAAAATTATTTTTCCAGTTTTTAATGAATAAATTATTTTAATTTAATGCGATAATTTTATGTAATGCTCTACGATTAATTTTGTTACATACATTAATCTAAATTTAAAAATTCTGAACTATCCACTTTTTATATTCAAATAAAATTAACAATTAATTTAATTATTACATTACTAAGAAAATGTAATAAGAAGTGTAAAAATTTAGTATTTTTTGTGGAACATGCATATTTCAATTGTATTTATTTAGTATTTTAGTCAATGCATAAATAAATACTTAAACTATTGGAACATTGTATGATAATATATAAACATATTATAAGTATTTATTATGATCAAAGTAGATTATAAGAATTGGAAAATATTAATTTTATTATAATATTTTTTTTTTTAAGGAGAATAATTAAGGTTTTTTTTGAATAAGTTTTATTTTATTAAGATCCGATTGCTTGATTAAAGTATTTACATTTTTACATTTTGAAAATCTAGATAACAGAAAAGTTTTAAATCTAATTTGAATTGTTATTTTGTTTAGAGGAAACTGTACTTGTTCATGTGAAATTAGATTAGAATAAACTAACTAGAAGTAAAATAATTAAAGTTAAAAAAAAATCGTTTTGGAGACAAAATGTGAAATTTTCCTTTATTTTAACCAGATAAAGTTTTTAGTTACTTAAAATTTGAGATTGGAAAAGTTTTATTTAAGAGAAGTTGTTTCCACCGTAGTTTTTGATTGGTAAAAAAAAAAAAATTAACAATAATAATATTAGGTATTCATTATTTAGCCAATATATCTATACATTTTTAACTTCTATCAAGCAATAATAAAATATTTGCTATTTGAGTTGTCATCATTAACTAATAAAAATTAAAATCATTGTAATAATGTTTGGTACCAACAAATAATTAATATTTAATATTTAAAAAAACTTTTTGACAAAACAACGTTTGCCGTGTCAGCTGGTTTGATATAAAACTGTAGTTATAAGACTATATTGTCTATGTTATTATACCTTTAGATTAAACATTCATAACCTATATGATATACTTAAAAGGTATATTTGCAATATACAAATATACATGTATCTTTATTTTGATCTTATTAGATACCTACTGACCTATACCCAATTAATTAAAAAAAAATAATGATGATGGAAAGTATTAAAATAATTATGGTTAAGGCATATTACATTTTTTTTAAATGTTTATTATATTAAACTATTTATTTGCAGCATTGTAATATTTATGAACATTTAATAATTATTTATTAATGAGATCAAAAAGATAACCACCACATGACGTAAAAGCAATAAAGTAATACACCGCAGCCGTTACACATCAAACTATAAAATTAAAGTCTGAAAAACTTATTATGTGGAATAGTCTACATGATGCCCATTTTGGTAACAAAATTTAAAAAAATAAAATTTAAATAAAAATTCAATGTTGTCTAGCTTATAAAACTAGAAAAGGCCTCCAAAATTATGACCTTTTGCAGAATTATTGAACCCAACCCCACTTGTGCAATACTTTTGTCCGTTTCATTTGCATTATATAAAAGCCGTTAATGCATTTAAAGTAAATAAGAAATAATAATAATAATAATAATAATAATATAATAATATTATTTTATGATAAAATATAACGAAATTAAATTTTAAAAATACAGTGTCAAGGTACACGTACTATAATTATGTGTAGCTAAGTCATAAATACCTATTTTTAATATAAATGTGTGTATATATATATGTGCATTATATATTATATATTATGTACGTGGATATTGGTATTTGTTTTGTTCTAATATATAAATCTGTAATAGACAAAAATTATTTTTAATTTCTATTAAGGCTATAATTAGTCTTTCTAAAGTGATTCTGATCATATACGATTTTATACACAGTTTAATTTACTTGGAACATATCAACTTAATAAGAATATTTGTTATAAAGTAGTGTTAAACTGACAAGAAGATAATATTATATGTATAAAGATTATTACAGAAGACTGTTTTGGGATCTTGTTCAGAATAAAACCATAGTCAAACGGTTTTCCTAAACTTTAGACAGGGAGACGAACGTGATTTTACGAGGATAAACCCTAAATCCTACTTGATAACAATATGTAGCCAAAGTTGTTTGGTGCGTGCTTTCCTAATTTAACTTATGTTTTAAAATTAAAATGAATACGTGGGCCGTGGGGTGGTAGGCAATGTAGTGTTTTGGAAGGAATAATATAAAATAAATATGAGATAAAAATACTTAAGTGAATTTATTTAAAACTATAATGTGTCACATATATTACGTATGAGTTTATTATGAACACATACTGATCTGATAATATAGCTTATAATAACGTTGACGTAGAAACTAATTTGATATGATATATCTTATTATTATTTATTTTAATTAACTGCATCATGAATAAAAGTAAACAAATATAACATAATAATATAGGCACTAAGTCCAGTACGATAAAAAATGTGGTACTAGTTAATATTAAATAACTATAGAAAATTAAAGACAAATAGCTTGGAAGACATTACTTGTCTGTATTTTTTAAATGTAATTAATTTAGAAAAAAACACACAGAAAATTCTTTGCATTTAAATTGGAATGATTTCAATATCTCGCCATTTTCTTAACTTTCATATAAAATTAGAAATATTTGTATTACACAAAACTCAATTTATATTCTACAGGGGACTCATCCAAAATAAAACTAAGCAGAATCACCTATGTTCATTTATATGTTACTCTGGTTTCTATTTGGAATGCTAATGATGGTATTGAGGTAAAATAAGCATTATAATTTGGATAAATAATGATCTGAATGATAAATTGTCAGTTCATGAATTTTTGTTCAGTTTACATACAAGATTAAAGCAAACGTTAGATTTTAAATTAATTTATGTTTGAGTTAAAGGAACACAATGCATTCTTTTCTTAAAATTATCATTAAACGTTAAATTATTGTAGTAATAATTATTTGATTAAAATTGAATGTAAAATATTAATATTATTTAATAGAGGCTATTAAAGATATTTAAAATTGCCATCGTGACGTCATTTGGTAGAACTCGCCGTAATTGCATATCTTATTCTTGTAAAGGTTGCTCGCTTTAAACAATGATTTACCAACCTAAAAATGTTATGTTTGATGTTTGATTACGTTTAAATGTGTTATTTTTTGGGCTAAATACGATTGATGAATCAAATTTATAATATAATAATTAAATACCAACAATACTAATCGAGATATTTTCTTTTAACACGCACCTGTAGTTACAATGGCATGGCAATTTATTTTGATGATCGGAGCGTGACGATTGGATAACGGGTACGCCACTTTTTTTATCTAATTCTACGTAGGTAACAAAAATTACATTAATAAGATTTACAAAAAAAAAAACTAAACATTTTAGAACAATTCTGATTTTTTTAACATCTTCAGTGCATACAAAACACATCACGCAATACAACAGAAATTCGAAAATATACTTTAAAGGTTGGTAACTTATTGTGTGAAGCGAGCAACTTTTTCACGTATAAGATAAGTAATTAGTTGGAGCCCAACCCAATGACGTCATGCGTCTTGTTTTTCAATTCCTTTTAACTCTTTGAAATGATGTGTGTAGAAACATTAAGCTTTTAAGCATTTTTCTTAAAATTTTACACACGTTCGAGTTAAAAAAAACTTATTTTTTGTGCACCTTTAAAATTAAAGTTTTATACTTTCCTTCCTTACGAATAACATTTAAATGTTAAACATTCTTTCAGCCATACAACAAATACATAGTATTATAATTTTTATATTTGTATTATTTTTAGTGAATTATACAATATGAAAATAATATTTTGTTTTTAAATATTATATTATTTTAAGTATACTATAGTGGTTTTTTCAAAAAAAAAGTTACTTGATTTGCATAAAAGTTAATAAAACATTTGAATAAATAATTCATCAATAATTGTGAAATACTTTTCAAAATAATTTTATTACTGTATATTATCAAACCGTTAATTTAGGCATCGGTTTAAAATTTTAAATAACCACATGCTTACCAAGATAAAGTAGCGTTTTCTGAAATGGAAAAATAAGATTAGTATTTTGCTAAATAACAAACCCACCACAGTGGTTTTAAATAGGAAAACTTAGTTACCGGCTCATGTGGAAAATTCGTTTTATCGGTAAACAGGCAGAACGCGTATTATTAGTTATCCTTCGTAAAATGTAAAATGTGCTTAATACGACATATTATAGAGATAATAACAGTACATGCCCCCGAAGATATACTTCTTCAATATGTAGATCCATTCACTGCGGGGATGTACGTTTTAATGTATATTCGTATATAGGTATAATTTTTTTTATTCTGATAACCCGTTCAAAATGGATTTTGGTGAAGCCACGCTGAAAATAGTGGAAGTTCCATTTCTCAACAATAGACTATTTTTTGTTCGGAATGCTTTTCCACATAACGTAAAAATAAGTTTTTAAAAAAGAAATGTATCACATAACGTATGTTCAACATTGGCATTTTGGAAATAAGCAGCTTACCGGTAATTGAAAGGTGAGTCACGTATAACTTTTCAGTTTTCACTACCTACTTGTATTTTTCCATCAACCGATGCACATAAGAGTATAAGACGAAATACCATTGAAATGATCATTATATTTTGACCAGAAGCAAAAAACCTATTAAACACATCATTATTTAAGCATCAAAAACATTTGTATTTTTCAATTAAGTATCTATATCACTGTATCAGGGATATTATATCAGTTAAACATAATCTATTTTTTATATACGTATAGATTAAATTACAAATTATTTACAGCTGACACTATGTTAAAGGTTATTAAACATTTTTTTTTCAATTCATTGGATTTTTTCAGTAAAATAAAATAACCAGGTAATTAATTTGTATGTATCAAAATGAATAGCTTATTTTTTTATTGTTTTATGCAATTTTTCTGTTTAAATATATCAGTATCTATATTAAATGTATAAAATGTGTTTATAATAGAGAGAATATAATATTATAATATAATATAATATCGTTGGAAATATAGCTGATATTGATGATATATATTTTTTAATATTATAAAAAGAATGATATTAAAAGTTTTGTACAAAAACAAAAAAACTATCATAATATGTATATAATAAATATTATAAAAGTGAATTATATTATATTTCACAAATGAGATTTGATTTTTAATTGAATTCAAATAGTTGGATAATGATGCTTGTTTCTGGGATTAAAGCTTCTAAAGGTGGTATTTCTCAATTATTTATTCTTTTTTTTCCACGTTCTGCATTCGGTAAATACGTGTTTTAATATGAGGGAAGTACAACAGTTACATTTGGGAGGTTGTTCTCTTTTCTTTAAGTTTTCGTGTGTGAGTCGTGTGTTATGTCCTATTCTGAGGTGGTTAATGGAGGTATCATGTTTTATTCTTGTGTGCTTGAGGAACGGCGAAGGATAAGTGGTTCTTTTACCTTCATTAAGTTCAACTGAATTTACAGAATCATTAATTTTTTCACTAGTAGTGCGTATTCAACTTGATAACATTTTTAGATTCTTATTTCTTAGTATCTAAGTGAAGAAATAGATAACAAGAGCGCCAATAGATAAATGAGTTCGTTTGGTAACTTTGTTAGTTCATTCGTTGCCATACATTTTACTATGACCGATGATTAACGTGTAGATGATGTGTTTTTCTGAATGTTATCCTCTAATATGAGCATTTTAGCTTTTTCAGGAAAAATGAGAGGAATTTAGTTGATTTTGGGGACTTAAGAGGTTAGGTAGAGAGTTGCTGAATATAATTACATCACTGGATTACTTGTATTGATCTTATGGATAGTGTACTCAACAACTTAAAGATGTCAAAAGCTTCTACTATTTGTCACTTAATACTGATCAAAATTTCCATTGCTGGAGTAGTTTTGGAAAAATCGTCCAAGAGTATTGACAATGCTTTTAAGTTAGGTTAGGCTTAGGGTAGTGTTTTGACTGGAGATGTCAATTGTTATTTTGGTTAGTTCCATTAATATATTTTTTTTCTCAGACAAATAAGAGTAGGTTTGTATATTACTTCTGGACACCTAGTCTTCCCACAATGTATTCTTGCTATTTTTAACTAGGGATAAAATTTTTGAAATGTTTTAAGAGCTTATGTTATTAGTTTTGGATTGGTTTTTTTATTTATTTGTTCCATTTTCCATCATGAAACTCTGGATCTTTAAAAATTTACTAGGCGAATTCCTATAGAAATTTTGTGGTATCACATTTGAAACATTTGTTATGATATTTTATTTTGATTAAGTATTTAGATTTGACGTATGTTCTTAAATAAACGAGGAGAATAGGTGCCAATTAGCAATAATAATATTATCTGATGGTTTAGGTAAATTACTAGAAATATATATTTCTGTGGAAAGGCCATTGATATTTCTATTGGTATATTATAGCTGATATATATTTCTGGAAGAGTCAGACATTATAGTTTATGCAAAAGCGATGTGTCTAAACTCTGAACTAAAGATGTTGATAGATGACGAATACCTATTGAACATGTTTATCGGGTTTGGTTGTACGTTGTTTAATAGTATACAAAAGTCTTAGGTGAGATTTTCTTCAATAACATTAACTTTAGAACCCAATTTAAATAATTCCCAGGTTGCTATATGATTTTTTATATTTCCGACTAGTTTTATTGTTTTGGAAATGAATATATATAACTTCAACTATATCTGAGAGGGTAAAAAATGTTTAATTATATACATATTGTTGCATAATATTATGGTTTTATTTATATGGGATAGATTCATTGAAACTTTATTGTTTTTAAATCAGTTTGTGAGAGGATTTATTTACTGGAGAAGTTTTAGTTGATCATTATTTCAACCCCACCACTTGTTTTTACACAAGTAACGTGATTTTTATTGTAAATATTAAAATAATGGTTTATTTGTTGAAGTTGGTTTATTGAATTCCTATAATTTATGGGTTATAGTTCTCTGATAATGACTGAAGTTCTTCTAGCTTATTATAATTTATAGAACACACAAATGTTCCATTAGATTACAGAGCTTATTATAAATTAAAAAGTAATTATTTATAGTGTGAGAATATCAGAAAGGTATTTTGAATTAATTTGTTTGTGTTTGTTCTAATGAATTAAACTTCTTGCAGGGTAGGGCTTAAAATAGGAGATTGGATAATTCAGTGAAGTGGGATTTGATAGTGCTTTCGGTGACTTTTGGACGTATTTTACGTATCTAGTGAATAAAAGATGGGATATCTGAATCGATATCTTAAAATAGTTATAAATAATTTGAACCGAAAAAAAGAAACTGATGAGTTCCTGATAAAATTGAGCTTAGCTGATTTGAAGCAATTGGATATTTTGTCTTCTAAATAGGTTAAATTATTTTATCTAGGTAGATTTGTATTCTCTGTAGTATTTGTATTCTCACCTATACTGGTGTTGGAAAATTATATACTTCTGTTATGGGTTTTATTTCGAGGGATAAAGAGTTTAAACAATAGTCTTTTGTATGGTTCATTAAGTGTGAGATTAAGAGATGTCTTTAGCTTTATGTTTAGGATTAAAAGATGCAGAATAAAGAATATGGTTTGAGTTGAAGTGGAATGTTGATCTGTAAATTTGGTTTTTGTACTGCCTTCCGTATCTATTATAAGAAGGGGATCAAGTGGGGCTTGGAAATTTCATCATTCAAAAAAATTTTTTCAATAAAAAAATACAATGGCAACCTAAAAAATGTTACCAATGTTACTAGAAATATCTTTTTTAGAGTATTAGAGACCTTGATATGAATATACACAGTTACATTTTTTTCTTCGATAAATATTATTATAAGCTTATGAAGTACGAAAAATATTTTAAATAAATTAAGGAATCTATTATTAAGTATCAACTTAATGAAAACAAAATAGTTTGAGTGAAATTTTCGAGTAAGTTGTTGTACTTTTGTTAATTCTAATTATTATAAAAATGAATGGCGATATTGTGCATTTCGAGTTTTTCTTAAAGCTGTGATTTATCTGTTTGTACGTTTTTAAATTCTTAGAAGGATTGTTTGACGTCAACAGAAGTCATTGGGTCGTACCTATTTTAAAGAACTTAATCTTTCTGGGTTTTTGTAAATATCATCAAGCTGAACGTTTTCACCAAACAGTACTGCTTTGATTTGTTGTCTTACATGTCAAATGATCATGTCTTTCTAAAGAATTGTTTACTGATTTTCAGTAGTTACACGTATATATCTAAAAAAAATTAACAAATTTCTTTTAAAAAGCACCATTTTGTAATCGATGACTGGTATATTTATTTCAATTACTATTTAGTGTTAACCAAAATGTATTCTTTGAATTGTTTATTCTAAGAAGTATTATTTTCCAAATTTTACATATTTTTAAATTGTTTTTGAGATGCAATAAATATTAAATATAGTCAAAATATGCAAATATTTCACGAAATAATCATTGAATGTATAGAAATATGAGGGTGAAGAATTTTCATCAACCCCAAACTATTATGATTCTTAAAGATGACCGACCAAATACATTCGAAAATATAAAAAGGACAAACATACAATAGCTTAAAAATCCCCTATCTAGATATACCTATGGCTATGCTTTTGTCTGGATTAATTACTGGTCTGCAAATTTGAATAACTTGGTAATTTATTATGTTCAATATTTGAATGCTTTCTAATGTTAAATCTAATATTGAGTGTTGACTAGATAAAGTTCTTCAACATCAGTTGTTTGATATTCTGGAGACAAAAATTATGTTTCGGGATGATTTTACATGCATTTATACATTGTTATTAACAATATATAAACTATAAATATATATATAAAACAAAAAAACTGGGTTATTTAATTAAAATAATTTTTTTGAAATTCATTACTTTACACGTGTTAAAGTTGGGTGTAGAAGTTAACAACGTTTCTACGGATTACAAGATTTCACGGGCAATGTCATTAAATATGTAAACACATTTTACTACAACGAACTACTAAAAGCGAACGCTATGAAAAATGGGATTAAGAATCTTATTAGTTATTACGTAATAAATAAATAATCTGCGTATGTGAACTGTGTGAGTTATCACAGCTAAATTGAACACACATTATTTTCTTATATTATCAAGTAACAAAAAGGGGGGGGGGGAGGGACGAAGTGTTGACTATAATGTTAATAATAACTCATAGGACAACTATAAAATATCCAATTAAAATATTGAATATTTTTTTTTAGTTAGTATCCACTTGGTATTTTACCTATAATAATTAACACATTTAATCAAAATAATAAAATTACAGTTTTTGAGAAAAATATGAAATATAATATATTATCTTACGATTATCTCTCGTATATCTCGTATCTATATCTCTCTTATATTCACCACGTGTAAATGGTTTATATTTTATACTGTAAATGTTTGCTCTTAGAAATCGAATATCTTTCTATAATTTTTAAGTAGATGGTTATAGTATTAATTATCCTTCCCCTACTCAAACATAACATAAACATTGAAAAATATTGTCATTGGACATCATCATATAATTTGTATTTTACTTTTACTGTTCAATGTACATACAATTATAATTGAATTACTAGAAGTACTATTAATTTTAGTTATTATTTTTTAGTGACTTAGAGTAGGAACACGAACACATATTATTATTTATTTTATTTCTTACATGATAGGTACTTCAAAAATTACTCAAGTGTATTTTTTTCTTCCTTTTTATATGTTACCGTCAATGTCAGCATAGCCATCAGTCTTTTTCAGACTTTCAGTAATGATAATGTAGTAATTGATTTAAAATGGTTAGGCATTTTTGTCATTGCTTACTGCATACTGCCTAGATATTATAAAATACAGTTACTAAAATGTATAATCAATGTGGGATTATTATTATTTAATTTACTAGAATATTACTTAATAAAATACTAATTAGTAAATAATATTTCTTGTCTTACTTAACGTCAAGATCATGTATTATATTATCATACATTACTATCATAAATGATTATAAAAATAAAGCTATTATTTATTTATTTGATCATGTAAAACTGCTAGACGTATAGTACTTTACTTCTCACATTGATATTTTCAAATATTTAGCATATACCTAATTAGCTAATACAACATGTATTTCCACGAATAGTCCCAACATTTCCACGTTGTTATGGGCCCGTAGAACCCATTTAAGTAAGTCTCAATTATCCTCCCCTGATCTTCCTCTATCCAACCCATTCCTTATGGGCTCTTAGAACCCATTTTAGTAATTCTCAATTATCGTCGCCTGATCTTTCTGTATCCACCCCATCCCTAAAAATGGCAATACAACCAAATTAATATATTATAATGTTTTGTGAGAAATAAATAGATAACCAATTTAAGAAATCAGTAACTGACATTGTCTAGTCATTATACGTATTACTGTATAAGGTACCTACATTTTAGAAATTTCAAACATTTATGGTAGGGGGAATATATATAATTACGTAATTATAACAATGAATAATCAATGACGTCAATATTCGTTGTACATTTGATAACTTGCACAAAACTTAAAATACCATGTTAATTGATTGTGTTTTAATGAAAAATGTTATATTCAGCCATGCAGGATGATCATTTTATAATTGAAAAGAAATATTTATCGGTAAGGCTATTTTAAGTAAATATGATTTTATGTTCAATGTTCATTCACAAAACCATAAATCGACTTTAAAATACAGTTTTTTATTATTACCATTGTTTTGAAATATCAACATATAGTTTTAATTTCATATTGTGAAGTAGATAATGTTTTTACGAAAATCGCGTGTAATTACTGAACAAATAGTGAATAAGTTAAATGACTTCGAATACTGTATGTAAGTGAGTGGAGAAGTTTGTCATTAAACTTGATGCTGTACAATATACCTTCTAAGTTCCAGGTATTTAAATTTTAAATCCTCCTACAGATATACAATTTTCGCTGATTATTTAATTAAGTAAATATAATAGATTTTGAATTTCTATGTAATTTTTATTTCTATATGTTTGAAACTTTAACTCAGATTAAATAATATAATAATTTCTATAACAACTTCTATATTCATTTTAAACCCTAAAGGATATATAGGATATACAGTATACACCTAAGTACCTATGATCTAAGCGAATCTAATGATGTATTAGGTAGGTATTTTGAATGTTGTAATTCTTTGGGTAATATCTTTTATTTGTATAATATTTTCTGGTTGGTAGAGCCGCCAAAAGGAGAGCTCGACAAGTATAATATACCACATTTAAAAATTGAAATTTGTACATAGAACGTTTTACAAATGCCATGATTTAATCTTGCTATCAAATTTAATATCACAATTCACATACTCAACTATATTTAGGTAAGTTAAGTAGAGCAAGAAAAATTACGAACACAGAGACTCTAGCGTTGTGTACTATTACTACCAGTATATTTTTCACTAGTGAACAATCTGACAAAATGTGTTTCTAGTTTAAATATCAAATTTAATTAAGTTATTTAAAATGTATTAAGCTTTTGATAAGATAATATATTATTTTTATTTACAATTTAAAGAAATTTGAACACTATATTTTTGAATTAATTTCTGTGAAAAAAAAATCCTTATTAATCAAATAGTATTATATTTTAAAACTTTAAGTAAAATAATATTTTACGAATTTAAAGGATTAAAATAAAACTAATTCTAGTTTTCCTATATTTTTTTTTTATTATTAGTAAGTTGAATGTGTATTGTTTCACTAAACTTGCTTTTACATTAGCCAATAGCTAGTAAAAGAAAACAGTAGGTACCTCTCAAAATATTTATACTTTTTTAAATGTAATAATCATCGTATGTGTTTCAAAACGAAATACATATATATATATATAGATATCATACAATAATAATTTATAATTAATGGTGCTAAATACTCATTTCAAATTTGAGGGTCGAAAATTCATTAGGTATTGGATGTTTACCATATCTATATGATACTGTTACGGAATAAACACCGGGAAAACGGTCTTTTTACGACCATAAAATAATTCAACATGACTGAATCTTGTCAATACTGTTGAAGAAAATAGTTTTACTGCTCTAAACGATCATGACAGACAAATAAAAAAAAAATTGAATTAAATAATAAAAAATTTTAAAAAAAGAAACACATATTATTGTAAAATCAATACAGTCATCGCTTTGCTCACAATCTAAAATAAGTTAATTCTAATGTGTTTCATATAATATTTATTAAATATCAATTTATGTATTCCTAGCTGACGTGTGGCTTCTCAATGAAGTTTTGTTACTGTATTCATTTAATTTACACAAATTTTCAATATTTTTCAAGGTAATCACGACGATAATAAAAATCATTAACGATTGAATTTTCCTGTAATATAGGTACATATCTCAAGCATCAGTAAGTTAACTATGCCTTCGTCATCATGCTCTGCAGAGATCACTGTTTAATGAACAATATAACTCATTTTTATATTCCAAAACACACTATTTTTATTTATTTTATGAAGAACAAATATATTTCACAATGTTAACATAAAACCTGACTCTCATGTATTTTGTCTTTGTTTCTCATTTGGCAAATTGTTGATTTAAAGTTTGTGAATATAGTTTTGATTCATTAATAAAAACTGATAACAGTGCAACACTATGTTACAAAGCATTCATATTCAATAGAAATTTATAGATTACACGACATGTAATCAACAAAAATAAATACTCTATTCAGTAACACCTGGTTCAAACTACTATTTTTTTTAGTTCTCTCCAATCACATCCTTGGCAATCTTCGTCAAAATGGGCTGTGTAGTTTTTGAGTTTATATAACACAAACATTGCATTTTATAGATATTATTTAAGAAATAAAGAAAGTCTTAATGGAATACATATTTCATATTTTTATTAAACACGATTTATAATATATAATACCTTCACGTGTAAGATATGCTAAATTATACTATAGTGTATACTTATAGACATTTTACTGTGTTATTTATAATACATATTTTTTAAGTTTTTTAGCTTTAGTTGTCAGTTTGTTTGTACAGTTTAATTTTTCATGGTCATGTGATTTCAATATATTTTGTATACATTTAGGTACTTAAATTTTTTATCTATAAGAATATTAATAAATTAATAAAAAGTAGTTATTACTTTACCAAATTAAAAAAAAATTTATAAACAAAAAATGAAAAAAATAAAGTAATAAAAAGTACTTAATACTTTATTTACATTACAATTTTGATTTTCAAAAGTTTTTTTTTTTTAATCAAAGAATTCATAAAAACTATACATACAACTACGTGTTCAAAATATGAAATCCAATTTAAAAATAATATGTGGTACCTGCTAAACTCTTTTAACGACTTCAAAATGGGAAGACTTTCATAAGTTGTATGAGCATTTAGTTTAACTGGGATAAAGAAGGAAATATATTTCTCTCGTTCAAATTGTAATAGCCATTACGCAAAATAATTATACTTACATGAATACGTAGTTTCATCCAATTTAAACATTTTGATTGACGACCAAGATCGACAATTTACAATCAGATTGATAGAGTTTTATAGTTGATGTAAGTACCTAGTGTTTTAATATATAAATGTTAATATATATTATATTTAAGTTTTTCTCAAGGTTATAATCACACTTGCTTTGAAACATGTTTTATTGATACTATAAAACTCATTTTTGTTATTTGTTTGTCCTTGTGGTGTTTATTCAAAAAATAACTGAATATTTAATAAGCATTGCTCCTGAGAATTTATATATTTTCACGCAGAAAAAACAAACTTTTAATAAAGCATTTTTTTGTCGTGCAGCAATGGGATGTATTATTTTTAAAAATTAAATTATTATTTATGTACGTGGTGTGTTTTTTATTTTTCAATGTATTGTTAGTTTTACATTTTTACCAATATACGGCAATGTAATGTAAATAAAATAAACCATTTTGAAAAAAAAAAAATAACAATAACAATAATTCATAATCAAACTTTAAATGGTTAAAAATAATTATGTTATTATGTATATAATTGCTTAAATGAAATCAATCGTAAAACCTAATAAAATGCAGTGCCTAGTTTAATATTATTATTTGTCATGACTAATAGAAATAAACATATTATTGTATAATATTTATTATTCAATTGAGTATTTATAATACAATATGTATAGTGTATACCTATTATGTTACACGTTTTTATATTAGTCAATTTGTAATGAATTTAGAATCAGAACAATTCACACTGACAAGCTCACAAACATTTGTCACCTAGTATTAGTATGGTTATGTTCACTGTAGTAACTTGAATGCCTAGTTTCCCAACAGATTGAATCATGTCAGACGATGAGCTTCGGAGACGTTGAATAATGAGACCGGATTTCCATCATACGCACGTGTTGTATTGTGCGTGTTCTAAAGCACATACAGTGATATGGAATTCAAACTACCTACTGAAAAAACCAATAATTTTAGATATATTTTAGATTTGAGATAAATGTACAACTGACAAGAGAAGTTTGTGTACCTAATACTCGTATATTATTTTAGTTTACTAAACTTCATACAAACATATCCGTATAACGTGGTATCGAAAACTGCATGAAATATTATAGTATAGTTCTATAGTTCTATAGTTATACCAGCCAATAATAATAACTCATAAAAACACCATCCTTGGTCAGAGTATTGCAGTAAATTCTCATTTTTTTTTCTATTAGCATTTTCATTGCTTTATTTTATCTTTTTTAAAAATACCATCCACTTTATAATTAATTATAATCGTTCTTGGATCAAATCCAAAAGAAAAAAAATTTAATAATATTTATTTTATTTTTTATAACATACAAATTAAAACATGCTATTTAAAATTGAGAGTTATTAACTTATTTTCATTATTATCTATCCACCGCTTCATACCAAATTATTTTATGAGAACTACTTCGGAATCATCTGTTGAACGCATTTTTATAAGTATTAATCAATTCACTCACCAATAGGCAATGATAATGTATACATTTATGGGGGGGGGGGGATACCTATACGTTTTACATTAAAAATAATTCACGTGACTCTTTACCCGAATATTATTCACTTCATCTTAAGCTAAATAATAATGTTATTATTCTTTTATGAAATATTATTTTAATAAGTTACAATTTAATAATTGGGGACGAGGTGGCCGAGCGGTCTAACGCGTCGACTGCGGCGCTGGCAGTCGCGGGTTCGACTCCCGACCACTGGGCGGCATTTTTCTCCGGGCAAGTCACGGTGTCCGGAGAACAAGTGCCGCCATCCCCCACCCCGGGGCATGGCAGAAACCTACGGGTGCCCCAATAAAAATTCTGCCACCACAAACACAAACACAAACCACAAACACACACGTGTACCAACCTACCCAATCTAAAAACCTACAGTTCCCTCCCCACACCCAATGGCCTATGTTGCCGCGGGTTATCCAATAAAAAAAAAAAAAAAAAAAAAAATTTAATAATTATACTTATTATGTTTTGTAAGTATGTATGTATAATGTATGTATATATGTATGTACAATTAAATACTATACCTAATAACAATGCCAACAAACACAATTACTATAATCACAAATGTTGATTAATATATTTTGGTTTCTCGGTAGCAATTTTATTATTATGCTGTTAGATTTTTATTGAAATATATTATTGAAACAAATTACTTGTATCTAATATGTCTTATTAGTTTGAAGTAAACAACACTATCAAGTGCTTGACTGCCTTTTTTGTTAGTATTTTTTATTTTTACACAAGTTCTCGTAATTTAAATTAAACTAATTTATGTAAATACTAAATAGCAAATAATTGTTTTGTTTGTAACAGTACTACTTTATTGTATGTTAGTTTGCTTTCATTGCAAATAAGTAATACATATACGTATAACAACCATACTGTTGGAGTTCTACTTGTCTCGTGTCTTATATAAACCACACGTGAGTTTTAATCAACGTTTTGTTTTATCTCAAAATTGGAAAATAATATATAACATATGGCAAACGTATACTATATAATAATAATAATAATAATAATAATAATAATAAAAAAACTGATGACAAATTACTTTTGTAACACATGGTATACAGTTTTAAAGATTGAAATAGTATAATAAATCATTAAACGAACTTAATACGGTTGCAACCAAATATTAAGGTGTTCACTATAATATGAGCTGTCCAAAATTATATTTAGAACTAAATTTATTATCAATTTTTAAACGAATAAAGTAATTTGAAAAAAAAAGTCGAAGATATATTACCGGAAATTACATGGCCCAATAAGTTCACTTGTTTATTTTGGTTATTATATCAGTATTATTACAGCATTACAAATCATTTTTGTAAATTTCAAAATATTACTAGAAAAGTTATTTTAATCTCTGTTGTTAAAATATAAAATTATAAATCATAATTTGAACAAAGTCAAAACTAATAATATCATCTGTTTAACTGTAATATATTATTTTGTATATTATATCATCCAAATAATATTACTATATGATTATTATAAATTATATTTATGATAAATAATTGTACCTTGGGTGCAATCCTATGAAGTATAAATTAATAAATAAATAAAAGATTTATTCGTAAAATGAAAAACTGCTTTCTAAACAATATAGATTTATAGATTAAAATATTAAATAGATGACGGTAACGTTCATATTCAATAATATACACAGTCATTATTTAAGAGAATTTTTTTTTAAAAATTTAATTTATACTTTGAATAATTTAAGTTCAAAAATTATTACTCTATATTATGTGTTGCATTAGTTAATAAATATTTTAAATTCAAATACATGTTTCGCAAACTATTTATTTATTTATTTATTTTAAATTAAACAGACACATGCTCAATTACATACAATAGTAATAACAATCTTCCATTAGAATAGTAAGTTAAAAGAAAATTGGTGAAAACAATACACAATGGTTAATACTTTTAGCTAAGAAAGGATTTAAAATAATTCTTAAATGAGTTTAAGTTTGGTGAAAAGAAAAGATCAATACTTAATTCGTTAACAATTTTCATAATTTTGTTGTGGGGGGGGGGGGGGTGTTACTTGCATAGTTTGTTATTTCATTGTTAAGATAAAAATTATTTATAGACCGGGTGTTGTGAGCAGGGATATGAAAAGAGAAACGACTTAAGAAAATAGGACTATCAATATTATAGTTGAGTAGCTTGTACGAGAAATATAAATCTAATAGTAAACGACCCTGCTCAAGTGTTTCTAGGGAAAGATATGTTAGAATTGGGGTGTACGAAGAATGCGGCTCTCTTGGTATGGAACATTCAAAGGTAGAAAACGTAAACATTTTTGTTGAATACCTTTTCTCAATTTTATAAATATTAACAGATGTGTATGGAGATACCATCAAATAATCGAGCCATATTCACAGATAAAAGGTACCAAACAACAATATATGGACTTGAAAGCTTAAGTGTCATCGAAATCTGCACAATTTCGACGAATAAAGCCAAGAATTGTATTTGATCTGTTCACAATGTCATTGATATGACATTCAAATTTCACTTTAGGATCGAAAATATTCCAAAATCTTTAAAAGGTCCCTTAGTACGATGTAGCGTTACACCATTCAGCTATGTTGTAATCAAAAATTGAGGAAACTGTAGCTCTTGAAAAAGTCATTATTTGGTATTTACTAATATTTAAAGTGACGTTATTGTTTGTACACCAGTTGTAGAGTATCTAAATCTGTTTGAAGTAGATCGGCATCAACTTGATCGTTAACTATACGGACAATTTTTATATCATCAGCAAACATAAATTTAGTGCGGTTTTGAAAAAAAAATGCCATTCGTGAAAATAAGAAAAAGAATTGGTATTAAATTAAATCCCCGAGGAACTCTCGATATAGCATGTATTGGAATAGACCAAAACTCTTTGTATGCTACTATTTGCTGACAATCTACAATAAAAGAAGTAATCCAGGATAATAAAAATCCACAGATCCCAATTGGTTTTAATTTTATAAATAAAATCTGGTGATTAATTAGATCGAAAGCTTTAGCAAAATTGGTGTATATGACATCAACATTAGATAGATGAGAGAAGGCTTCAGATACAAAATGTTGAAAGTTAAGTAAGTTAGTAATCGTATTTTTATTTCGTCGGAGACCATGTTGATCATCTAGAATAGCATTATTTAAAATAGGTAAAACTTTATTAGAAACTATTGATTCAAATACTTTAGGTAAAAGAGAAAGCAAGGAGATTGGTAGGTAGTTTGAAATATTTGATAAATCAGAGGAAGACTTTGTAATTGGTCGAATAAAATTTGTTGTCCATACCAATTTTTACTATACCACAAAGGGTAGTTACACTGACGTTTGGTTATTTTAGGTACAAATATATCAACAATATCATAAATAATAGAAAAGAACAAGTTGACAGCTTCATTAATGCTATGATCTTTAAATAATTTATTCCAGTCAATCACTGCAAGACTAAACGTTATATCTGAGAAGTTACAGTTAAAAAAATTATATTAATTTAGTTAATTTATAATTATGGGAAAAGAAATGATTAAGCTCTGATCATAATTATCACACAGAACAATAGGATTAATAGCTTTTTTTACAACTAGATTATTTAAAGCAGAAAGGACTAAGTCTATCATTGATCTAGTAAAATTTGAAATATTGTTAAATTGAGAGAGATTTAAAAAAAGAAAATTTAGATAAAACTTCCTGTTCAAAATTATTTAAATACAAATGGTCGGGGAGAAAACCAATATAATTTGGTTTCTACTGCATTCTAGGTAAATTGTATTCACTGACCATAATTACATTTTTAACATATGAAAAACATAATAGTTAAGTACTTAAGTGTAAATAATGTCAAGATGTCCATTTTAATTGAAATATCAATAAGAGGTGAGAAATAAACATAAACTATTATTATATAACTATGATTAATTTTAATAATGATAAATAAATGTTCAACTTGACTGACGGGTACAGATAATAAACGAGAAAATGAAATTTATAATTGACCGATAGTAGAACTTCTCCACCTCTAGAACTGTTGCTTGTATTCAGGTTACCGTCGCAGCGATAAGTTTGCCTAGTTGGGCAAACCTAATTCACATGTATCGGCGTTAGATATAACCAGGTTTCCGGAAAGCCGATCAAATCATAGTTAAATACATTATTCATTAAAACATTTAATTTGTATTTGAGTCCATGAAAATTTTGATAATAGAGATTTAAGTTGTAGTGAACTGGCCTGTTTATTAGTTTTTTGAAATAGTCGGTAAACTTAATAACTAAATTAGATTCACCGTCTGCGTTACGTTCCTCGAGTTTAAATATGATATCACGAAGTTGATTACGTTGTATAATTGTACGATCCGGTGATATACGAATGAGACCGAAAGAAGGAGATATACGCAGATTATGTTTATTTTTAAGTATCATAAAAACATCGGACGGCTAATGTAATGTAACTTTTAATGGACGAGGTTTGTTTGATTTTGGACCAAGTCTAGAGAATACCGTTGGAGAAATGTTTGGAGTAATATCATGTAAAATAAAGTTGATTAACGATGTATCATTTTCGTTGTTACCGTCAGATTCCGGAGCAATAAAATTATAATATTCTGTATTCAGTGATCTTTCCGGTCGGTCAATTACTTCAGATATTACAATCTTGTCCGAGGAAGAGTTTAAGCTGGACAAACGATTTTCAATATGGGTGACTCTGTTCTCGGGGTCAGCAGTTCGATCACCTAAAACACACAGTTGATTGGAAACTTCGTCGAGTTTGTTATTGAGTTTGGTAAACAAAGATTCATGTTTAGAAATCGATATTTTTATTTCATTAACAGCCGAAAGTATGCTGTTAATTTTAGATAAATAATCGGCATCTGAAGAGTGCGAAAATGAATTTGATGCCTGAGAATTTCCATTACTAAGTATAGAATTTTCACAAGTAGTACACAGCCATGAAGCACAGCGCTTATTAAGATTATTGCCAGTCAGACCAGAGATATCCGAACAAGTAATATGAAAAGGTTTTGAAAATTTCGTGCATTGGACGCCGTCGGAGACAGCCAACATATGCACTTTGAACAATTCATTAAGGTAAAGGAGCGGATAAACTATAACGACTAGTCCGAATGAAAGTCAGATTAGAGCTGTTGTGACTATTGCTTTTATTAAAACTACAATATCACGACAAGTACGATGATTTTTTTTTCATGTATTAATAAAAACAAAATATTTGGTAAATTCTTATTTAAAATAATTTTATGACAATGAGAGCAAGCATTGATCGAATTTAATGTGGCTGGAAATATATTATATTATTATTTAATTTCATATGTTTGCATTTGTGCACTGGTCCATAGCCCATTGGTGGTATAGTTCTATTTGGTATATCTTCTCGAAACCAGACCAAATATAATTTGCTGAAATTTAATCATTCTCCACCGTTGTGGGTCCCCGGAGGCTATTTGAGTCTATGTGATCGGAAACCGTTATATTTTTCCCTTTATTTTTTGCCAACTGGCCGGGCAGTTCCCTAAAATAAAACATATAACTTTACCTTTCATGGCCACCTTCTCTATTTTATACTTCTTTTCACAGTAAAATGTTATTATATTTTTCGATACTACCGTGTATAGTTGTTTAAAAGTAAATCCCGCTAAGCCCTCAGGTCACAATACATGATTATATATTATGATACTATAGAATTTTTGATTATATCTTTTCTATTCCTATTCTTTTGAGAAAAAATAATAATATATAAGTTAAAGGTTATATTATTACAAATAATGAAATAAATGAGAAAAAGTTTCTTTTTTTATCATTTAATATTGTAGTGTCAAATCCTTAATTTGCTTCGTGTCTAGACTACAAAACATTTTCTTGGTTTGTTTGTTACCTATGGATTTATGTGACTTCTAGTTTGGCATTTAATTATTACGAAATCTTTTTGAAAATTGTTCACAAAACTATCAATTAGAATGGTTGGTTAAATTTTAATATATTTTCGATCATACATATATACTCAGTGATGGTATTAAAGGTACGATAAGATATATGACGATGAGAGAAAATGAATTTCACTCACCGGTTAATTGTCATGCTCCCACTGATAACAGAAAATCACATGTTATTAGAATTGAAATCGCATCGATGAAGTCTAACTTGGTAGTTGGCAAAACCTCGGGGTCAAGTTAAAATAAGCGACATGGATGAAGAAATAACAAGTGGCTGTCTATGTTTATTGTATAATGATTTGACTCAAATAGTGTCGTCCGTGGATGCACAGTATGAACATTATATTTTATTGTTTTGAATAATCTGGCGATTGGCGAAGCAAAATTTGTATGGTGCTGTTAATCAACAAATTATGACTAGGTATAATTAGTCTTCTTCAAATTTTAATTTATAATTAAGACTTTTAAAATATATATATATATAAAATCGTATAATATTTACAAGAAACAATTATTACAATCATTAGTTTCCGTAAATTGCAAGGTGCCAAGTTCTAAAATAAATTAGGCCATTTTGTAAAGAAATCATTTTCTTTTGACGTCAATAAATACGATATAAATGACAAATGTGACAAATTGTATAGACCCACGACCAGTATTTGACAAACTTCAATGTTTGCGCAAACCTTTGAAACGCGGAAATTAAAAAAAAACCGAACACCGTATACCTACACTACAAATGCCGGATTTCTATCGGACAGTTATTTTCCGGTCGCATATTGTAATATAAAGTAGTCCATGACAACGTTCAGCGCGTAGGTACTTCAAACGGATTCCTACTTCCGGCATGTATTTGACTTGTGGTTCGTGCCACCATGAATCCCATGTCGACCGTTTCGTGTTCGTATATAGTTGGCCCACCGCCGGTCACTACATCACATTATTTGACACAATGTGTGTTGAGATTTTCGTGCATTATTATCGTTTTTGATTTTTCATCAAACATTTTAGTCGGATTTTACTAGATAGAGATGACCATCGTCACCAAATCGAGACAATTTAAATGGTATGGACGGACCTCGTATCAACTATCTGTTGTATATTATATTATTTGTATATTCTATATCCAAACAAAAACACTAGGTAGGTACGCCAAACTCTGTATAAAAAAACGGCTATAAAAGTTGTTATATCATTTTATAATATTAAGTCTTTGAATTTTTAATATAATTCATGCTAAACTAATCTGCTAAATAATTGAACATAGCTTGGCGACTTTAAAATACTAGATTAGTAATACATTACCTATTTCAATGATAGTAGACTAACTATATGATTATGTACTAATTAATCATTATGCTAGTAGTATTTTAAAATTTTTAACTTAAATCACCAAGCTAACTTCAATTATTTAATAGACTATTTTAATATAAATGATTTCTATAGTTCAAACACTTAGTTATAAAATTATATCACAACGTTTTTTTTTTTATACTTAAAACAAGGAGTTTGGTGAAGTATTTTTGTTGGTTTATCACTCGTGTTTTGTTGATATACCTTATCATTTCGGGAACATTTTGGTTTTACAATGATATTTCTTTCTTTTTTTTTTTTTAATTATTTTATCAAATAAGTTTCAATATTATGTTTAAAAATGATAGCCATTTGTTTAAGATTATAATAGAAATAATTTTTTTTTTTTGTAAATTGGTTGCCATTGAATAGTGCATTGTAATGTGGAACCCGGGAATATTATTTAATAAAATGTTGAAAATAGTTTTTATTTAAATTGGCTATAAATCTGTTGATATTGTTCAAAATTATTTGAAAACTACACCATGCACATCTACATGAAATTTAGAAGATTGTGTTTTCAAACTTCATTATTTAAATTTGATATGCTTTCTCGAGAAATTTTTTTTCGTGAATCGTGTTTTTTATAGTTTGCTGCCGAACTGGGTCGTTTGATTTTACATAAACGAATAGCTGATTATACAAAAATTAAGTTACTCATACTATAATATATAATCAGAAAAGTATAATAGACAAATAAATGGCTTTGATGTAAACTGAAAAATATAGAATCTGTCGTTATAGTTAGGTATAACTTATAAGACATAATTATAAACGCCAGTGGACCGCCAGCGTCCTAACAATTTTTAATTTAAATGTGTATTATTTAGGTCTTTCTAATTATACCACTATGTTCAAAATTAAGATTGGTTTCTCCTTTCATCAAATACACACCTGAATATTACAGTAATGCTTTGTTATTTATACCATGACTCCTCTATTGCATATTCGTGTTAGATCACCAGTGGTCTCGTGGAAGTCAACATATTACATCATATTATGTAATGTCGACGAAAAAAAACTCCTACGACTATTTAGATACATATTAATTAATATGACAGTTGTATGAAGTTTTTGTGTTATTCAATGAATTTGTGATGATATTGTGGAAAATATTCTAGCGTAAAACAAATAATTTCCAACTTAGAATAAATTAGTGAATATTTGATTTTGTTTATTTCATAGGTGACTACTTTTGTTTCAGATTGTATGGTTAAGGGTGAATTCATCATACCGTGCACAGCAGTCGAAAACGACCTAATGGTATCGTATTTATGACAAGAATATTTTTGATTATTTTTAATGATGATTTGTTATATACATAGTTGCATTATTCTATACGTACAGTTATTTTTAGGTGCGAAATAATTAATCGTAAAAGTTATGTAGACTACAGTATTGGCAATAATTTTTAATTATACATTTGACCTAATGCTACTCACCCCACTTTGTATAATATTGTATTTATAATATATTATAATAACTTTAATAGTATACGAGTACTAAAACCGAAAATTCAAAAAATCGATTATTTTAACTTTTCCACATGATAATATTATATTTAAACAATCTATTTTTTTACTATTTAGTTCAATACATTATTATACTATTATAAATTTAAAATGGAATAGGTATGTTCATAAAAGCATGCTGGTCAGTTGGTTAAGGCTTTACTAGAAAGTATATAACTACAAGCAGTTTCCTTAATACGTATTATCAAATTAAAATATCCACTGCACTACACAAGTATGTACCTAGTATTGATTTTAATCTGAAAACTAAAAATAGGTACCTAATAATAATAAAATAAATAAATAATTTACCAAATATCTATATAATATTCAGTTGGAGTAAAATATTGTAAATACACACAAATGTTTCCATTTTATTGAAATTTTGAAATACCATAAACAGGTAATACTATAAACAATGGTACAATGTTATGACTACTTTTTAATTCGTCACTGTATTTATTGTTTTTATTGTCACAAAGGAAAATTGTATTTTTGAAAGCTTATAAAAGAAGATCGTGGCACATGAATGTGCTTTATAAAATTTCAAAACTTTTGGTATGTAATGTCCCTCTGGTGAATAACACACTATAAAAAAAATAGTTAAAAAGGAAATGATTTATTGAAAATCAAAAGTTCCTTATTTAACACTTCAAAACACTCTTTTGAAACTTAAAATATATTATACACAAATACATCTAACATAACACGACATTTTTATTGGCATATGAAAACTGATCAATAACCATGATAAAATTCATCTCGTTAACTCAGAATTAATTATCAATGAAAATATTATTTTTAATATAGAACAAAATTAAAAAATCGATATCTAAAAATTATAACTTTGAGGGTTATTATCTACTTTTTCCAAAACCACTATAATGAAAAGGTATCAAAACTATTTACGTTGTTTTCTAATATCCTGTACACTAGCTGTTTTCGTATACTTTTGATGTAGTTCACCAATCATGATTATAAATCATATAACACCCTCCGAAGAACTCATACATTTATATAACACCAAGTATAAACAGTGTTGATAATATATAACTAAAATGTTGACTAGATAAGATACAGATAAAAATAAATACATTTTACTTTAATATAGAATCTAGATAATATTGTTATGTATTATTTTTTTTTTATTTTATGTTCTAAAATATATTATTTTATTTTATTAAAAGTTGTTTTGAAGCAGTAGATTTATATTAACAATGGTTTCAATAAATGGACATTGTGTTGACTAAGATTCACTAAGATTCATTTACTTTTTATAAAATAATACCATGTTCGCACCTTCTGTTATATAGTGCAAGACTTTTAAAATAGACTCGTGAAACTCACACAATTCTATGGTTATTCTTCAATTATTTCAGCACTTTCTAAACTTGGACCAAGCAGTTACACAAGTGCCCTATATTATTTATAATTTATTATTCGAGTACATTTTTTTTTGACATTTACCTATTAGACTTTTAGGTAACAATAAATTTAAAACTTGCCATCAACATAAAAATTGTCATTCCCCATACCCTGATCAATAATAGAATTTGATTATGAACTTACAAATATAAATAACATTCACAATGATGTTGTGCCATTTACAGTAGTGTAGTTCTGATAATTATTACACATTTATATGATAATATTCAAGACCATAAATAGTTAGGAAATTTTATACCTTTTAATAATCTGTTTTACTAGTTATAATATTTTTTTTTTAAATATAAAATTTTTCCGTTGAAAATAAAAATAAATTGTATTATAATTTATTATAAGTGGTCTAAAATAATTGCAGTTATAATATCATTCATACCTAATAATTATGCGTTAACTCAAAAATTGTATTTGTAAGTATTAATAATTATCATTGCATTTAATCAAAGGTCAAGTTAAGTTAAAAGGACACAAGGTTGATAGAAATGTATTAAAATGTATGAAAATATTGTTTAGTTTGACCCTAGTGGTTATTGGAAAACAATACCAAATCATAATATTCCATCAAATGGAATCGTATTTTTAAAATTAGTTTTTATATTTATTGTTTTGAAATCACTATATATACATTTTTATAATTAGTTTTAAAATACGTGAATAAATTAATGTGTCCTACGACATTTACAATAATATATTATTCAGGACTTGCGTTATGAATTCTCGTTACATTTTATGATATTTATTTTGTAATATAGTCCAATGTAACCAGTCAACTAAGAACTAATAAGCAGACTATCCGTATCCCAGCCAAAAGATAATAAGTTTATAGTGTTGAGTCACCACGTTAGTGTTAAATGCACATTATATAATAATATTAAGGTATCATAATAGCTTTTATGCCTCTTCTTAAATATGTTAGCTTAGTATAATCAACTTAACTTGTAATTAAGTTTTTAATTTCATGATTTGTAGTTACTATACTATATTGTTATAGTAAATAATTTAAATAAATATAAATAGTAAAAAGTAGTATTTAAAATCACAAAATCCTTATATTTAAAAAAACATTTTTAAGCCTTAACATTTATTTGAATTTATTGTGTTGTACTTTAACATAATATTATAACACTACTGCCAAACATACATATTATTTTATGTTAAGTAAATTTTTATAAATGCCATTAAAACCTTGTAAAAATACTTATAACTTATTATTATGACTTAAAATATAATTTTTATCTCCATCAAACTTTTATTAAAAATATTAACCCAAATAATTAACTTTTAATAAATTCGGATTTGAATTTTGAAGATGTTTGTCATTATTGTCTTGCATTTCTCACATTAATACAAACTACTGGACTGCCAATATATTCATTATATTTTAGTCAAAATTCGATTATAACGGAGCTTAGTTTGTTATAAATTTGGCTTCTTGCAATTTTCAAAAATGTATTTTCTTCATGAATTTAACCAATACTATAATATACAAACCACTTTTATTTCAATATTTTTAAATGTCTAGTTCAATTTCACTCAATGTTTAGCGATTGTGACACCTTGAGACACACCCGTATTTATACTATAGGATACTTAATGCAAGATGGCATTATAACTTTTAAGACCATTTCCTGCGTTCACAAATTTTCTTAATCGTGGTTCACAAATTGATAAGTCAATAGTATATTAACACCTTTTAAATATAAAACTATGGTAAAGTGTTGAACTCACGTAGGTAGTTATATATTAGATATTTAATAATAAATTAAGTTACAAATTACAATCGTACCTAATGTCATAACGACTTCTCTAACATAGAGCGTATTAAAATATAACTATCAATGTATGTAGTATATCTTATTTTTTACCAGAATATGGATACTTATGCTTTGTTTTTTTTAACTGGAATTTTCTCGAAATACTATTTTATTTAAGAATATCCATCTCGATGTGTAAACAACCAAACTGAAATATAATCTTTATAAATATTTATAGATTTTCGTAACCACACATGTAATGAGTAATAAAATATCTCAATAATTTCTTGTACTATTGAAGTGATACCAATGGAATACTAAACACATTAATACTATTAACTAATGAGGATAACAAATAAATTTCCACGAAGAACAGAATATAGTTGTTACCTAAGATTAGTATAGTAGGATCTGATTTTAAAATTCATATTCTAAGAAACTCTTCTTTCTAATGTTATACTTTTACCACAAGGCATGCCTATTGAAATTTTCTGGACTGCGATAATATGCGTTTTCAAGAGCGAAAACTGTTTAAAATCCTCGTTACTTTAACATTTTAATATTTTTCGTTTTTTTAGTATGTACTTAAACTAAACAGTTTTATACATTTTAAATTTATCGTGTTATCGTGACATACGAATAAAGTCATATTATATGCACACTTAGCATTAAAATCTTATTATAAAATAATTGTAATACATTGAAGGATTTCAAAGAATTATTCATTAATATAAAGTGATTTAACACTTGTCATTTTTCTAAAAATAAATTACATTTTAAGTTATTTTATAGATTATTCAGAATATTCTTGCGTAAAATAAATATTGCATTCAATTACCAACAAGTATTATCGAGACAATATTTATAAATATTCACAATATTACATTATAGCATAATAATATTGTAACTCAATTTTTAAACGACAAGAATATATTAATTATTTAAAATGTCTTATTTTATAAAAAAAATATATTTATTAAAATTATAAGTTGCAATGGAGTAGGTACCTATTGATTTTCCTAAAATATTACAAAATGTAGTTAGATGGTTTCGACGGATAATAAGTTGAACAAAAAAACCGAGGTATGTTACATATCTATCTTCTTATTGCGATTAGTATGCACGGAATATATTTCGTCTAACAATAAAAAAGTGTGCGTGTTGCAAGTAAGCGTGGTTAAATGAACCTACCACGAGGTACCTACTTATTCAGAGAAACCAAATTGATCAAAAAAATAATCACAGTAAAAATTTGAGTACAGATAAAATGATAAACGAATATTACAAAAGTGTCGGAAAATTTTTACAACATTCATTGTATAATGAATAACGATAAGAATAATTGATACTATCGTTACCAGGTACTTCTTATGAAGAACACCGTACAATCTGTTGCGTTTAGGTTAGGTTAGGTTTTAAGCAAAAAAATGAAAAGCTGTTCCACCTCGGTCAACGGTTGAAATAGAAAATAAACTAATGCTAGGTTAAGTTGAGTAAATGTAGTTGAACAAAATTTACCACTACCGCAATGCCATCGTCTGTCTCGTTTTGTTTCTTTTCTATTTTGAAACTCGAGATATCTTTACGCGTTTTGTTGGAAAAAGTCTGTTAGGAAAAATCTGCTGTGACAATACTTGTTTGTGTTTACCGTTTACCTTCCGTAAAGATGTTTCACTTCAATACCTTAATATTTATATATTATACTTAAATTAATTTATTAATAGTTTCACAGATTATAATATGCACAAAATGTACCTGTAAGTATATTATTATTATATAATTTATTTTCGTACACCACACATAAAAAAAAATTAGTTCTTGAGTGTATAACAATATGTTTGCCTTACCAAATAGGTATTCTTTAGAATGTGAAGATAGATGTATAAATGCTAGTAGACCTATATTGACTTAGGTAGGTAATAGGAGGTATCATAACTGTATTTTACTACACGCAATCACTTTATACATATTTCTCCACAACTTCTAGTTCTTATTGGATGCTATTATATTATGGACATGCAAATATAAACCATCCAAGATTTTATTATTTATTATCATTAATTACCTGCTGAAATCTTAGGAGTTTATTGTTATTTATAATTATAGCACTTTAAAAACTTTTGTTTGGCGTGACTTTTGTGTATGTATTTTACTTCATTATAATGTCTTGATGTTGACTTTTTTTATACAAAATGCCTTTGTGTGTTTTTAAAAACAGTAGATGTGGTGCACACTTAGGAACAAATTTCAGTCGGGAATCTATTATTTTCATTGGTGTACGGTAATATTATACCTTATAAGTTAAATACTAATTATTAGCTGTAGTTATTAAGCAAGGTTTCTACTGATGTACAACGAACTTACATATTATCAGCTTCAATTGTTTTTTGTTAAAACAACCCATATTTGCTTAAACAATGAGAGAGTACCTATAATATTTAAATGTGTTATAAGAACTACGAGAAACAAATGTCTAGTTTGAAAACTAATTGACCAAAATTATGTTTTTCATTTCTGTCTGCAGACAACGAAACCGATTAGAAATAAAATCAATACATATTTATTATAATATATAATAAGATAATTAATTTGTAATTTGATTTCAAAGAGAAACAATATAAATTAACTAATCAACTCTTCCTACTAAGTATAATTGTCTTTGGGCTTAATTCAATTTTGGAATCATATTGATAAATAAATTATTGATGTACCAATTACAATTTATTTTACAACAAGTGTCGTGGCCATGATGGTCCCCACCACATTGTCCGTATTTAAAAAAATAAATAATAATATTTGTTTTAATTTTTAATCATAATCGTTTCATATTTTTTTTTTTTTAATTATTGTTATATTAATAAAGTAGATCAAACATTTTACTCTGATTATGAATTGTTTATTATTGTAATCAACAGAAAATGTTCATAAACGTCTTCATGGACTGTGGTAGTTTCATATGCATATGATTTTAATGGTGTATAATATAATTAAATATTTTTCATATCGCGAATTATATTTTCATTTAAATTTAATTTTTATTCATATTAATATGTTTTCATAATATTATGTTCACAAACATAAACGGGAACATTTCAAAATTCCTTAAATTCACAAATTTATGGTGTACATTGCTACTATAAAGCTCACTTTTATACAAACTTAAATATATTGACTATTCCTACATACTTGTTTTTACTCTTACTGTGTACCGTTTAGGTAAATAAACGGTAAACGAACTTCTTTCCTCTACGGCATTGAAGCATTATTATACATTTCCACATAAACCAATGTAATTAAGGTTATATCATAAATTAGTATTTACGGTCTCTTAGGGTGGGTTTATAGTGGACTACAAACAATACCGTAATTCTTGCAGGTTTCTATCCCGTGGCAGTAATTTGACATAAATCAACTCAAATAGTCATATTATATACTGTCAGTAATATTCAGTTAAATTATATACATATTTTTATAAAATAGGTATAATATGATAAATATATTATGGCACATACTAACCAGCTACTACTATTGTCGACTCATAAACTACAATTTAGTATACCTACTTAGGCACCTAAATGATAATGGTATATTATTAAGTATTATACTATTATCCCTTGCTAACTTTAAGGTTGTGCCTTCAGTGGTTGTATAGGTACCTTAGATTTACTTTCATAAACTTTAATACCCAGCCAATAAGAATGAAATTAAATGTGGACATCACTACATCAGAACTTCTATTATCATTATTTAATTGTATTGATGTTCAATTAGGTATATTTAATAAATTGTCAGTATAAAAAACCTTCTCATCTATAGTTGCATTACACACGAGATTCTAATTAAATCACGCGATAATGCGTTCAAACATTGTTTGGAGATAACCCGAGGACTTTTAAAAGGTTTGAAATAATGATGATAAATCCGTCTTACTAGGTACTGGTTATTTTTACACCTGAACGAAGAAAATCAAAAGTGATGATTTATGATTGATGATTGGTCTATTGATTCATTGAACTGTATTATACTCTGTATTGGTTGTAAATAACGAGTATTTACCAAAAAAAAATAAATTATGATCTTTATAGTTTAGAGGAATTAACTTTTGATAAATGATTCTACTTACAACGATTTAACATTAAATCAAATAAATGTTTATAACACAATGAAAACTATTTCTCAACTTTTACTTCGTAAGAAACAAAATTAAATTGTTATTAGTTAACATATTATGACTATTATTTTACTGTGTCATGAACAGTTAACGTGAATAAAAGGTATCAACTATATTAAACTATAGAGAAATATTAAATAGTACCTATATGGTGAAATTATTATACCTATATAGGAAAATATTACTTATTTGATGTTGTAAATAACTATTTTCAAAACCAGAAACAATAAAAACTTATGCCATATAATGTTTCCACATTTCAATAATAATTACAAACGAAAGATTAAAATAAAATGTTAATTCCGTGCTATGTAACTCACGAAAATCAATAATAAGTAATAACACGGCAATTTTAAACTACTTAATCGGATTATATGAAACGGACGGTGATCATGTGGGAAAAAATAATTTAGAATCGTAAATAGATGTGCCATACGCGTATGGTTAGGTTAAATTGTACAATATGTCATTCAACGTATATATTATACACAGTAGTCGGAGTACATACACAATTAAGTAATATTCCATAGTTTATGAATGACGAAATAAATACCGCCGTCGGGATGACAACGACGCCTTCAGCAGACAATTTACCACACATAACAATAATATGATTAATATATTATTAACACGCGTATTACACAATAGGAAGATCGGTTGACCACTCAAGTTCCGAAGACCATCGTGTACTTACTCGGTCCGAGATATAGTGAAATATTTTAACAACGGACTGCCGGCCGGTCCAGCGGCGTCGTCTCTTCGCGTGGCTCGTCATCGCGACATGACGGCGGGCAGACGAGGACAGTATATAGGTACCCCTCGACAATATTATTGTGGCCTGCAGTGGGTACCTATACCTGCTGAGTACACAATATAATATAATAACGTTATAATGATGATACGTGTAGGTATAGTGAGCTTCACGTTATAAATTATACACTCGTACGGCGGTTTGGCGATAATAAATTATTATTATTATTATTACTCGGGTCGAGGACTCGGAGTTATGCGGCACGCGCAAAAGACGGCGGCGGCGGCGGCGGTGGCGCGTACGAGATTCGATTAATTCGGCTAGACCGCACTTCTAGGTCACTGCCGCCGGTGTGACGACAACCACTGTCCCGGTGCAGATAGGTGTAACAACTGGCACGGGGTGCGTGCGTGCGTCCGGTAAATTACATTAAGAACTACTGCGGCGGCGGCGGCGGTGTCGTCGATGCCACAGGCGCTCGCGATTTCGCGGCCAAGGCGCCGATGACAAACTCTCTTAATGTCATTATAACAACACTCGGTTGAGATGAATGAAAAAAAAAAAAATGTTAAAAACCCGTCTTGGCGGTAGTCTATTATGTCGTATATATTATTATTATCAAGCGTGTGGCGTGTCATGCTTAAATGCTTTGCATTTATATACATGCATATTGCATATATAGGTGGGCTGCGGGCGTTAAAATGTTTGCATTGATGTATAACATGCACGTGGGTACGAGGAACAGAAGACGACTTGGCACGCGTTGAAGACAAAAACGAGATCGAATACCTACGTATTTTGTTTGTAATAAATGCATATCTATATATAGCTGTTTGCTACGAAATAAATAACTGCATTCAAATGTTAATATCCCGTAAGACTCGTATACTTGAAATCAAATACAAAAGAGAGTACCTTTGAAGCACGTCAATATTGATATATGAGACTATCGACCTGATAATACTTGACCGAGTCGTCCATGAAAATACGGCCACGATGATAATGGGCGCATTATAAATACGTTATGTACACTCTAAAAACGTGGAAGTATAAATTATAGATGAAATATATAAGCAGACTTGTTTAATGCTTTTGAATTATTGAAATAATGCGCAATGTCTATAATACGGGCTTACATAATAAAATATTTCCAAAACTCATATAATACCTAATATAAATTTTAAATTGCACTGATAAATTGATTTTTGAATAATGATGGCTACTACATATTATTATCTATCACAAACTTTACTCTATTTTACCAATTCTTTGCTCAATTTTAATGTCATATGATTATGATTATTATTATTATTATTATTATTTATGACTTATGCATTTTTCTACAATAAAACAGAATTAAATTATTCACAAAAGATATTAGTTTAAAAATCCACAGTTATAACTTCTGTATTAATACTATCAATAGGAAAATGTATACATATATATAAGTCATAATTATTATGCATAGCACTATTAAAGTTGTAAAGTATAATGTCTTAACAGTAAGGTAGCTAGTTAAATTAAGTTAGTATTATATATCCAGTATAGGTATCTCGAAAATGATTAAAGTATAATAAAACACAATTCTATTGCAAGTGGTAATAGTTGAACAGTTAAAAGATAATTTACAAATAGTTGATATTTTATGGTTTTGTGCAGTGGCGCAACTAAGGGGGGGGGGTTGGGGGTTGTGACCCCCCTCGAAATTTGTTTGATGTTTTTAAAATCGTAGAAAAAAAAATTGTTGATCTTGCACACGTGAAACAGCTGATTGATATGAAATATCCATAGACGAAGACCTCATATACTCGGTATAAGGTTTATATTACGTTCGTACTTCGTATCATGGTTGCAGACATGAACTTACTAACTTCTTATATGGTTCATGATTTTAGATATATAATAATATTATATTATAGATAACAATGATATAACATGAATTTCCCTGCAACTACGTTTCTCGATAGTCGATTCGATTTTATAATAGTATAATACTGATAAAACTTTTTTTGTGGTATCACTCATGATATCACAATTTGATGACTTTGGGACTTTGGGAAATTTAGTGACAAGTAAATTTGATAACTGGAAAAAAGCAATTGGTGCTAAAGGCCAATTTCAAATGCATGCCAATACAAATTACCATAAGACATGCCAATACAAATATGACAATTTTCTTGCTGTGAAAAACAATAAAGTTGACTCTGTGGAATCACAAATAAATAATGCATTGAAAAAAGAAATAGAAAAAAATAGGAAATGCATTCTACCAATAATTAAAACTGTTCTATTTTGTGGTACACAGGGAATCGCACTTAGAGGTCATCGGGAAAATAAACCACTTATTGATCAAAATGATACAAGTACTGAATTAGCTATTAGTTATTACTAATGATAATAATGACGGAAATTTTAGACAATTATTAAGGTTTAGAATAGATTCTGGCGACAAAGATCTTGAAGATCATCTACAAAATAGTGCTAAACATGCACAACATGTTAGTTGGAAAATCCAAAATGAGATTCTTATGGTGTGTAACAAGTTGTAAAAGATATAAATAAATCTAAAGGGTTCACTGTACTAGCTGACGAAACAACTGATATATCAAACAAAGAACAGTTGACAATATGTGCGAGATACGTTCATACTGAGCAAAAAAAGATTCGAGAAGATATTGAAGTTAAACCAGATTTGGTACTAGATGAAATGGCAAAGCACTCTACACGACGAATTAATCTTAAACTGTAAACTATTATATAATTAGACTCTAATTTATGAATTATGAGTAAAGTATATTATTTAAATATTTAATGAGCCTAAATTATTTCCCAACGGGCTTTATCTATAAATATAAGTCTTTTTTCCAAATCTACTATCTACAACCCCCCCCCCCCCCCCCGAAAACGAATCCTGGTTGCGGCACTGGTTTTGTGAAACTACTACATTTTTTGTTGTTTCGATAAATCACCAACCCATTGGCGTTATTCAACCAGATATTCTTATTAACAACTTATTTATTAAAATCTAATTAAAAATTCCGGCAGTATAGTAATTACAAGTTTTGGTTCACTTATCTAACTGTCATTAATACTATAAAGTTTAAGTTATTAGTTTTTAGTTTTTACCACAACCATGAAAATACAATAAATATAATATATTTGCATAAGAAATTGTAGCCCATTATTGGAGTGTATAATTTTATGGTACCAACTAGTTAAATTAGTTATATTACAAGTAAAATATTTTTTTTTTCTGTTAAAATAATTGTGGCTTTCATTTTTTTTTTTAACTATTTTTATTAGTTAGCACACTATAATTGTACGGTATTAACATAATGTTATAATACTTTTATTTGTTTAAATTTAAATTGTTGAGAAATTCCAGCTTTTCCTAATCAGTATTCATGTTGATGAGTATTATTAATATATTGCTATACTTCAGTTTAATTTATTTTGCTTAGAATATTATATAATAAAATACTTTAAGCTAATAACCTAGAGTAGTCGATGCTGTACCACGAATAAAAAATTAATAAAATAAAATATGAGATATAACGATTCGCGTTATTATATTAGATACATTATGAATATATATGAAATTTTAAACAATATTATTCAAATAACAAAAATATTCAAGTTAGAGTAGTTAGCAATTCTTGATTTTAAATTTACATTGTACACATTTTACTTCAAACAATAAATTATATACAACTAAAAAATTACTCACTGTAGCGTTATAAATCAGAATTTATAAACAATCATTTAACATTTGTTATACACTTTTTTCATACGGTAGCTCAATAGTTATGACTTATTAATACAAACAAATATTTCGCTTCACTAAATTTAACTTCATAAACACTTATTATTCATGTGTTAATTATTATATTTATTTACATTCGTACTTATTGTATATTTGTAAATGTAATTTAAAAATGTCCTGTTGTAAAACCAACATGAGGTTCACGTTTACTGAGTACCTACCTATACTTGTATAATTTGATTATCGGACTAGAAATTTATATGATTAAATGAATCTGTGTTTTTTATTTTTATATTTAGGACCATCAGATTAAGAAAAACAAAAATACAGAAATACAAGAATAATCAATAATATTAATTAAATATATTCATCGCTCCACTCAGAATCTAACAAAAACAATTACATACATAATTATTTAAAAATAATATATGTAGTTTTAATTTAACAGAAACCTTCAATACTGTTGAAGAGGAAAATAAAAAAAATATCTTAGAAATAAATGTTGACTTCCAAATGTGACTTCTTATAAATATGTTAAAACTATTTCGATGTCTTGTTTGAAATTGGTATTATTTTTTTATGAAATTATGCTTACATGTTATTATTCTCTAGTATGTCGCAGTTTACCGTAACATATTAAAATATTAGAATGTAGTATTTTCAATTTATATATATTTTTAAATCTTAAAATTGTTTGATGTAGGTATACCTACATACAATTTGACAATAAAAAAAAGAAAAAGCTATTTTAATAACTGATATAAATAGATATTATTTATACAATTTTTGGCTTACAATTAAATAATAACGACGAAATAGAATATCAACGACGGCTAATTTTTTTTTAATAAATATTAGTGTTTACATAACTATAATATAAATTTTAAATTCAACTCCATATTGCATCGTAGTTCTTATTTATAACTTATCAGTGTCATTGAGTGTATTTAAAAGGTATTGAAAAATGGTCGTCATCTTACGTATAGATTTTCAAGAAAGTTTTGACTATAATTAGTGGACATTTAGGATATGCATGGCTTGGAAAAAACATCCAAAATGTTTTGAGCGAATTAAATTAGTACTATAACTGTGCAAAATAAGGTGTGTGCGTTTATGTGCTAAGCACACTCGTTGAGCCGAGTTTCTATCTCTGAAAGTTTGTTGTTGATGTATGACATGGATAACTTTATGGGCTTGACGCTAATTAGATAAGAATTAGACAAAACATCCATCCTCCTCCGAACAATAAACTACCTACAATATCTCAAATAAGTTCAACAGACATAAAACCATATTACATTAATGGTAAAAAAAGAATTTTAAATTAGTTATTTAAAACAAATATATTGTAAATTGCAGTGATATAAATATATAAATACATAATAGTATAATATAAATTCCAACGTTATAAGCAAGAATAATGTATGGTAATATTTCTCTGATATGTAGAAAATGTATTTTCGTTCTTTTCTAGTTTTCTTTATATATGTATAATACACTATTACAGTATACACTATACATATAACATAGGTATATAATATATATATATATATATATATATTTCCAGCTGGTCATCTGAGACTTATCTGTACCTTGTAATAATTATATATTATACATATTATACGACAGTGTCCAGATTAGACGATAAGATTTTGCCTTCAGTACGCAAATTAACAAATGCTTGGTGTTTTGTATCACTTTAATTAATAGTGGTTTATATAATATTAAATATATAAATAATATAATAACAACAATTTGAATTTGAATATTATATAACCAAAATTGCTGGTTTTTTAAAATAAATTAGATCCACCCAAAATCAAAATACCCACTAGTATAGTGACCAATAAACTAATAATATTCGTATTAAAAAATTTGGTTTTTAAGTTATTTTAAAGTTGAAAATAAATTAATTCGTTTTTCTAGTATTTCTAACGAATAACATTCATATATTATATTTTTGTATCGTTGAGCTACCTATATATTATATTGAACCATGTGATAGGTTTCTAATACAAAATAAGAAAACATTTTTGATACTCTACAAAATAATAATTCTTATCTGAGTAAGCAATTACTCGAAATTCTATGGGACTTGCACGAGAGAATACGATCTGTACGCCAAAGGATTATTTCAACTCCTCCACCACATAAATCCTAAATGATCGGTAAGAAAGCTAATCTCTATACTGCCATATTACGATGAGTCAAATAGCATTTTGGTACATTTTCACATCAGACCGTCTAGAACGTGAGATATTAAAGTTCTATCATATAAAGGAAATACGATTCTGATATTGCTTATTTTACAGTTTTTACTTTAATCGTACACGGTGCACACACTTTCTATGATTTAAAACCATACATGTATTCACTTTATAAAAAAATTTAGATTTTTTATTTTATTTCACGAAAGTTTTAGACTAAGTTACTGACGAATTTAATTAAATAAAAACCTTCTTTTTCTAAGGTTTATGACATAAAACAAAATTGATAGCAATGATAAAAGTACATCAAAATGTTTGAAGATTATTTTAGCTTTTTTAAAACTGGCCACAGAGGAAAAATATACTTATTTTAAAACTGAATAAAAATATATCCTTATACCGTTGAATTTGTTCAAACATAGTTGTCCATTTATAAGCATTTCGTTTGACTTAAAAGATCAGATGTCTGGTTTGATAAATACAAAGTACATCATTTTTATTCATTAAATGTCTGTAGAAATAGCTTTTATATTTTTTTTATGCCATAAGTCACTTATTAATATAAGACCATTGACCAACTGTAAAAATACTAATTTGTAAAATTGACCTGTTTAGTTATTTCTTTTTTTTTTATTTCATTATTATAATTTAATTTTGTATTATACCAGTAAGATTAATAACTTTTTTTTATTAATATATATTTGTATTACCTGATGAGTTTTATCTATACCTAAAGTATTTATAGTTGAATGGAGACTAGAATTCAATAATTCAATTGATAGTTAAGTTAATGAAATCTAAATAATAATAACAACAACTATTAGGAAACCAATGTAATAGGTATCTATCTAATTTATATTGTTACATGTCATGACTATACATATAATGTCATTAATCCTTATCATTAAGTTCAGGGGACAAGACGAAGGAATCAAAACTTAAAAGAAAAATTTTAATGTAGTACAACCAGATTCAGCCGCAGATATTCTACAAGATTATAGGTAGCTTAGTTTAGTTTAAATTAATATTTATTGAATACAGTGTAATTAGAATATAATTTATATATTTATATATATATATTATATATGTAATAAAGATACATGTTATTATTATAAAAATGTGGTTCTTTACAATACATTAGATTTGTTTTATTTACGTGGACAATTGTAATGAATGTATTCTTAACTCCATTCTCTACAAAATCACTCTAATTTATTCATAAAAAATTGAACAGGGATATAACTGTGAACTAGAAAATGCATTAGAGTCACCTATATATTTTAATACAAATAGTTTGGCTAAACGATTTTACAACTGTAAAATCTATGTTAAAGTACATTTTGTAAATAAAAAAAATAGATTATTGTTTTTTTTTTTTGAACATACCATATTATATTACCAATAAATTTTAAGTCTGTAACTATATAATTTTACAGAGTATTTATTTTATTTTTAAACTTTTGATATAGAAACTTAAATTTTTCTTTGTACCAATAAATTAAATGTAGGTATTAAATTGTATGTTTACTTTAGAAAAAATATATGACTCCTATTTAATGGCTATTGACTATAAATTAATATGATTTTTATTCTGGGCCATATGAAGAAATACGTACAGTGAGTATTTTATTGTTAACCTTTTTGTGTCTCTAGTAATAAAACACAACATCCAGTAAGATATACGTTTGAAATATTTTGTTAAAAAAAAAAAAATGTTTTATCTTTTTAATACTCATTTTTAATACGCATTTCTCTTCTTGTCAGCTATATCATCAAAACGCTTAACAAAGAATCTGAAAAATTATTACTCTTCTTTTTTTCGTTTTGCGTTTATTTCTATTTTTGTTTTGATTCAACATACCCCATTGTATACCTTTAGGGATGATTTAAAAATGAAAAATTTTAGCACTTTTAATTCATTAAATATATATTCTATAAGTCAAAATCTATTTAAAATGGGAGTAATAATTATTTTACAATTGTATATTTAATAACATTATTTTTTATGTTATGCTTAATTTATTTATCAGCTTGTGAATAGTTATACTTCAAGTTCCAAGAAACTAATAGTCTATAAATATTTATCCACAAATGAGGAAACAATTATTTCTTAAATATTAAATTAAGTATCCAAGTCTTTTGAGTGTTTAAAAAATATAGAAAATTACATATTGTTATACATTGTACACGTCATCTGATCTCAGGTTATAATTTGTATTAATAACTGAACGAATTTGTTTTTGAAATAAATTATAAACATTTGATGCATGATAATACAATAAGTTATACATTTATCATAATATCATAAAATTTATATAATTTATAACAAATTGGTTATACCATATTACACCGAAGTATTATTTTTAAAAATATTAAACAACTCGGGAGGAACTTACTATTTTATTCTAACTAGGTTCCTATTACATTTTCTTACAGCGATGTAATTTTATTTTTATTTAAATTAAATCATGATATTATGTTTAATAGGAATAATTAATTGATCATAGTAGTAATAATAACAATTTTATTGTTGTGAATATATTTACACATAGCTTGTAATTACTAATTAAATTTAATGCGTAACGGTATTAGAATGTTTTTGATGAAATTAAATCATTAAATCAAGAAAAGTTTGTTTCCTATGAAAACAAAATCAATATTTTTACAATACTACCATTTTGGTTTTATGGTAAAGTACAGTTTTGACCATTCGGTGGATATAATGGTTACGGCTGTTATCGTCACTACGTGTACAATGACATGAATTCGGTTTCGTCCGGTAGCTCATTGACATTTTATTGACCTACGGTCCCTGGTGTTCAGTACGTTTTTAACGAATGAAAACGAAAGGGGAGGAGTATCAGGAAACGTTAAAAATAAACCCATTACAGTAGCCCGAAGCTGTATCGAGTGCGAAAAACATAGTCCCTAATTTCAACAATTTTTATCTCTATTATTCCCTCTACGTTTTCCGTACGACAACAATGTTCACATCTTGACACGATTTTCAAACAAAATAATAGACAAAAAAAGTATAGCTCCTAGCAGTTAACTTTTTTAAGAAAAACCACAAATTTCTGTAATAAATGTAAACAATTAAGACATAATGGCAGACTGCGTTGTACCTGTACGTGTTCTTTGTTTAGGTATACTTCACTAGTTATCATTCTATGAAATTTAATGACTTTCGAGCAACGAAAAGAAACCTTTACATCTAAATCAATCATAGATTTCTGTTGAGTATCAATGCAAATTAAAGCGACGGATTATAAAGAAATAAAAATATATTTCTGTAACAAAATAAATATAATTATTATGGTAGTAAATGCAACATATTGGTATATTTTTTATTATTAGGTACTATATAGTATACAGTATGATTAAATCTATTTTCATTTATGAAATTGAAATAGGATATTTGGATATTTGATGGGACTTTTAGTTGAATGCTTTTATATATATATTTTAAATATTGCGAAATATTGTGGAATTTCTGAATATTCGTTTTGGACATTCGTTTAGCGTATGACCTACTAGGTCAACAATGGTCTATCTTATAATGTTGTATGCATAGACGTATAATTGTGTTCAATAATATTTATGATGCGATACCAATAATGTAAAATAACTTTTTTACTTGGAGGTAATTGTAGTAAACGACAAGATAAATAATACAACTGCAGTTACATGTCGTAAGTACATCATATGTATGGTTTTTTTTTAAATTATTGCGTATTGTAATAGTGTTGTCATCAAAATTATACAAAATAAATAATTCCTTAAATTATACTCTATAGTTCATTCAGATCAATCATAAACCATTACAATCATTACTTGGGAAATATGAAATTGATGATATTATGAAATATGTAGAGAGTCTCTAAATTATAAGTACGAAAAAAGATATTTGGACGTAGAACGACCAGAGAATATAAAATATAAATCAGGTACATTGTAAAAGCATGTCAGCAACATTTTTTGAAATAATTTATTTTATACCATACCACCAACCTTAATTTTTATTGTCGTACAAATATTAGTCCATGCCAAATATTATAAATGGTTTATTTTTGGTTCCAAGATCCCACAATAATAACGGTATATCTCAGGTACTGGTTAACCTTCATTTAATCTATGTTTGTTGTTTGGGAATCTGTAAAAATCAATAAATACACATAACGTGGAAAATGTAAGTACTGCAAGTATGAGTGAATTCTACTAGGTTTTCGTCACGCTGGTCCTAATAGATACAACCGAGGGTACAACGACTATAGCTCTCATAGTTCTAACAACTCCGATTTTGAAAAATAAAATCAACCCATAGGCCATAAATAATCATAATTATTATAACTGTAGAATTGAAGGACCATGGGAATTTGTATGTTGGGAAATTGTGATTTATTGGAGCTCAGAGTTTATATATTTCAACGATGAGATAAAAATACATTAATTCCAATTATCCAAAGCAAAGTTCTGCAGGAGTCAACTTTAGTTTCTGATGGATGGAAATCATACTCAATCCGAAAGATATTGACAATAATTATTTAAATGTCATCATTCAGAAAACTAAATAGTTCATTTTTATTGAATGTTTATGGTCAATATTAATTTCAAGATGTTTAGAAAAATGTTCGGGACTAATGAAATTTCTTAACCTCGTCAATTAGCTGAATGTTGGGAATGCTCATAAAAAAATGACCAATAACAAATTTCAACAATTAAGATACATATAAGGATACAAAAAAATTTAGAGATGCTTTATAAATTATAATAATATAATGTAATAATATATTTTTTATTCTTTTATTATTCATAAAGTTACCCTCGGCCATTGGGATGCAGTTAATTATTTACATTTCAATTAAGAACTTATTTCTAATAATATACAGATAAATTTGTGAACAATTAATATAGGTTTTATATTTTATTTACAAGTTTTGCTTTTATGATGAATTCGATGGTGGCTGCAAGTGAAGTAATAATATTTATATATGTATATATATTTACATTTTTTTGTGAGATAAATTTTTAATAATAATTTTTTTCAATATCAAAGTGGTAAATATTATAAAATTAAATTTAAGTTATATATATTTTTTTCTATATTAAATAAATATTTTTATGGCAGTAACACTCAACCTAAAAATACGCGGTAGGTCACACTCTAAACGAATGCCTCATTATTTAACTAAAAAATATAATATACGTACGTTGTATATTTTTTAACGTGGTTTTAATGACTAAAATTTGAAAATTATTTATTTTAGGACTAAATGACTTAATGAAATTTCCAAAAAAGTATTGTACTTGTTGGACAAAAACTTTACCTAAAATATTAGATGAAATATCGATAATAAAATAGCATGTTGTATAAGCTAACCTAGTTGCTTATTAGTGACAATATATTGTTTAACGTATTTTAAACATATTAAAAATACAATCTCATTTAAATAGTATTAGTACCTATCTAGTTTATTATATTCAGTTTTTAGAAATATTATTTCCAAAGTGCCTCAACACAATGGTTTCTTTAGTCAATTATTTCAAAACTACATTGATCAAATATTATTATTGTACATAACTAGATGATATATTTTTAACTTAAAATTTAAAAAAAATATATTAAATAATTATTATTATGGGTGCTACCTATGTGCATTTATTATTATTTAATGCATAATCCTTATAGGTAAATGAATATAACGTATTTATAAAGTTCCAACCACTTGAAAAAAAAAATCATAAGTAATTAAACTTTATAGCTAATATATAAGCAGTTATAATCTTATTTATGATAACAATATAGTGAAACATAATATTTGAGTATACATTACAAAATTCTTGATAGCTGTATGCACAATTAGTTAATTTTGAAATATTTAATAATCACTTTTATGAGTATTTTAAATTTACTTTAAAAATAACCTTAAACTGACACTAAAATTAACCAAGCCCTTCATAGAAACGTTTAATCAATACATTCATCAATTCCATCTACACAGTTGAACAGTGAGCACAATAAAATAATAATGGATTAGTCATGATCTATAACTAAGAAAATCCATAAAATTACCTTGCATACAGTTTATCTGTATTTTGGTCAGACTTTTATGACAAATTGTATTATAAAATAACTCAAATTTTCTATAATATCAAAACAACATTTAATACTATATTTTAATAATTATATCATTATTTTAGTTATTTTCAAGAAATTATAACTCTTTTAATTATATAACAATAACCCTATTATTTTAACGTTTTGATTCTAAAATATATTGCTAATATTTATAATGTAACTAAAATTATTATTATTATTTCGATTCTACATAATCAAAAAAGGTAACTTATTTATAATATTAGACTTACTCGTTAAAATTTAATTTATACTGAAGATTAAATATGCCTATGAGAAATCAACAAGTAATAATCCTTTAATAAATCATTATCATCGTGTTCAATATTTTTTAGACAGTTAGAAAGTTCCAGTTTTCTATATGTTTTGTTAATAACATTAAGATCAATGAAGATTTAAAGACACTTAAGGACTTTTGAATTAGGTACATTTTGCTAGCCATAATATATGTAGGTATAGTGTAAATGAAATTCTGTTAAGTTAGGTGGGGAAAAACGTTGATTAAAAAACTTTAGAGACACAGGTGCGAATTTCTGGTACTTTGGGAAGGCCGGGTGACTGTTCCAGTGTTTTGTCCATTAGCCGGAAAAAGTACCACGTAATTACTCGGGTCAAACGCATTTATAATATTTGAGTCATAAAGTTGGGCTCGAATGGATTATTATGAACAATATTTTAAAACGTAATAAACATTTAAATCGGTTTTTACTGTGATATTAATCAAGCTAAAACTATACAATAACAACATAGAATGTAATTCATTTTAGTTTTGATATTACATAAAATATACATAATTATTTTAAACAAATAAATATATCATTTATAAGCTATTTTATAGCCCTAAACCTAACCAAGCTTCTGAGAATTAGTCAGAATAAAAAAATCAAAAAAAAAATCTATGTACTATTAGAAACTACCAATTATTATGGTAAAATTGCATATAGTACAACAACTGTATCAATAATTAATACCTCTACCTGTCGTATATTGCATGCAGTTTATTATTTATTGTTTGCTTAAATATAATAAATACAGTTTATCCACTCTAACGCCGTAATACAATTTATTATTTTATAGTAAAATTACAAAATTACACCATAGGATAATAATTTAAAAAATACAATACATCGTTAGAAATAAAATTAATGTGTGTATTGCAGAGATTTCTTTTTTGCTAACGAGTTGTGTCCGTTAAAAAATACATAGCAACCTACTATTTTTGCGATAACGACAACTCCCTTCTTGCCATAAAAAAGAAATAAAAACGAGAACATGTTAGCATCTCCTCTGCACCCAAGGTTCAAAATCTAATAAATTGCACCATTGTTTATAGTCACATTTTCAGTATAGAAACAACGTTTTAATGAAATTTGAATTTATTTCACAACATTGAGCAAAACACAAACAATATAATTATTGTATCTTTTATACACACTATTATAATATATTTATGTAAAATAGGTGCCAATACGCATTTATATAATCTAACAATAATATTTTACAATGTACCTAACATTCTATACAGGTTTTGACTAAAACAATCGACATTATACGTAAACATTGGTAGGTCGTATTTGAACCGATAAAATGTTAAATTTTTTTATTACGTGACTGCATGTACACATGTTAATAATATCCATACATAATTATCAAGTATTATTACAGAATATATGAAATAAACTTCATCTATTCTGTGATATTATGTAGTTATAAATTAATTATTAGTTATTTCTGACTATATGAATAAAATAATATCATATTTTGTGAAAAATACTGAAATTACGTCACTAAAAATTCCAAGTACTGGCACTTCAAGTGTATTGAGCGTAACATTTGGGTCGGTTAATTTTTAACACAACTGAATCCAAGAAAACTATCCAACGCTTCTGTTTGTATTCTGAATACAATACATGAATAATTTGAACACATCTGTAGAATGAAATTTCTAAAATTAATGCCCGTACGTATGTTGTTGTAATATTATAGGCATATATTATTTTATATAACCAACAGTACCTATAGATAAATGCTGAGTAAATTGGATAATTTATAAACTATTATACCTAGGTACTATAGCCATTATTTTACACATTTTGATTATGCTGTGTGTTAATATTTATAGTTGCATCAAGATGAAAAGGATCGCTGAAATTTGGTAGTTGTACCCTAAAACTATGTGACCCCGGCGTGAATCGAATTATGAAATGATTCCTTACTGGTTAAAATGTGTTAACTTAAGTATCATGCACAAGTATTCTTAATGATATTCCAACTTCCACTTACTTACTATGTAGTACCTACCTGCTTGTAGTCATGAATAAGCTATCATTCTAATCCTCTCCGTCACACAATTAATGTCAACAACATCTTGACTAAGGACTCTTTGATCCCCCGAAGGATTGTGAAATTTCGTAGCACCCGGTATTATAAAGTATATATAGGTGAAATACTGGTTATAGAAATATATACCTAGTTCAATACTTTTACAGTAGAATACATTTTGAATACTTTTTAAATTAAATATTTGCCATTTGGAAAGTATTTAAATAATGTCAAGAGAGTATAATATGTTTTTGAAAATCAAATACTATTATGAAAATACGCACTTAAAAATTCAAAAAACATTGTTTGTCACATATTATGGTTTTTTGATATTCATTAACTGGCTACTATTTTATTTACAATAGGTAATTAAAATTTTAAACATTTCTTTTTCATTAATTTATTTTCTATTTCATTAACATTTGCTGTTTATTGTTTAATTAATATTAATGTATACTAGAAATAAAAATGTAATACAACTTTATTTATTTTCATTTTTAGTATAAAATTCTGTAGGTGGCTACTATAGATACTAAAATGCTGCATAAGAATTTTAATTTAGTAATAACTATAATTATAAAATTAATTACCTTACCTACTTGACGTACAATTAATTAAGTACCTAGGTACCTACCTAATGTTAAAAAAAGTACTTGTATTTGTTCAAAAATACTTTTCTTTAAAAATATTTGAAATAGTTTTTGAATGAATGTATTTATATCTGTATTGATATGATTTAAAAAATATTTTTTACATAACTGGTAACATCATCAAAGATGGTTTTTATTAAACTAAACTACCTACTCTTCCACAAATTATTAATAATTTTGTTTCATCACTAGTTTATATTAATTTTTATATTCTTACTATATTTACACTTAATCAATACTTTACGTTACACTTTTTTGATGTAAAAGTCCTAGGAAAATCAGGATTGAGTGCATATTTGAAGAGAAATTAATTAAAAATATTGGATTTTGTTAGGCATTACTTAGTGTGTGTATTTTAATTTTAATAATTTATAATATATGTATTATTTGTAATTTAATGTTTGTATTAGTGTTATAAAATTCTCAGCACACATTAAAAATATTAAAGTGGGGTCGGCAAGTGGATAAATCAGAGAGTGGAACTCCTTATGGTAATTTATAAAAATGTAGGTGTCCAATTGTTAAATGTTTTTAATTTCTTATTGGAATAGTCTAAAACTGCTTATTTATACAATAGTTTTTCATTGTAAACTAAATTAATTTATTTTGGAGTCTTGAGATTTAACCATTTTACTTTTATAAAACTGCTGATTGATAACATTGAGATTATACTTCTGTATGCATAGACACATAATAGATACACATTATATAAATAAAATATAGATACTTAGTCTTGACACCGTATAATTTAAAATTATATTAGCATTCATTATGTATTATTCAATAACACTTTATCGTTACTTATATGAATATATAATAATATATATTGAATATTCTATTTTCATTCCAAAAAATCAAAATGATAATAATATCTGTTCATTTTTTTAACTAGTGTCTAGTACCTACCTATATTGACACATACTTATGCATTTATGATTTTTGTATGATAAATTACTGCCAAATACTCAAATATAAGAAAATCATCTTACATTACTACGTTGTTGATATGTCAAAAGAAATGCGGACTCCTTATAATCTAAAAATATGGCTATAATAGTATAATACCATATACCTACATAACTAAGTTATTTTTTTTAATCTTATTGTTCCTAATAATATTACTCCGAGAAATGAAAATCATATTACGCTCAGCTAGAGGCTGCGTCAACAGTGCACATTTTAGATAACACAAAAACCTGTTAAAAACCACAAATTCAATACAAACTTTCGTAGTAAAAAATAAAAAATGTCTTTAATAGAAATTTTCAATGCACTTTGCGTTTTATTTTAATTATATTTTTAAAACTTTTAATAGTTAGCTTGGATTGAATATAGAAAAAAAATACCTACAACGTGCGTTGTTTTTAGTGTTAATAAAATTAAACAGGTCAATGCGACCATTTTTCAGAAACCGAGTAATGTTTTCAATCGTTTTTTTCCCCACGTTATAAATCGGCTCTATTATAACCCTATACCTAACCTTATATCCTCGCTTCCGATTTTAGGTTCTATGCTCGAAATTTGACACTCGGCTTTGAAATCGAATATTAGTGCATTTTATTATGGCTTGTTATTATGCGGTCAGTATGACATTATAGGTACCTATATACATTAATATATACGTATAATAGTAATATATATACTAGTATACTTGAAGAAAGTTATCCAGATAGAAAACAAAGAAAGAAATCTACTCCGGCGATTCCATCATTCATGCGTAGGTAGTGTTTATGTGAAATAAATGTTAAACCTTGTCAGAAATTTGTTGGGGTGCCTATATAAGATGAGGTATGATGTATGAAAGTCATAAAAATTATTATTTTTTTTGTGGAATGATAAAATTTATATATTTTAAAATATAAATATTAGAAATTATTAAAAAAAAAGTGAATAAAATTAATTATATGGTCATACTGCCGTAGAAAGTAATTTAAATATATTAAACTGTGTGATTCTCTCAACAGCCTTTCAATATTTTAAAGATTATTAATAATACATTTTAACCAGAATATTATACTTAAACTACAATCAGTATACTGTCTATGACTATAATTAAATAATTTGAGCCCTTGATATTTTATATCCGTTCTAATTATTAAGTACATTAATTTGTAATAAATTAAAGTGTTTAAATGTTTGATTAAAAAATAATATATACTTCATAGTATTTATATAATGATTGATATATTTTATATGTATACAACAACAGTTTTCTATAAATATTCTGCATTAAATAATGATATAAGTAAATGTTAAAATTAGTTCAAAATGAAACAAGTAAAAAATAAAAACAGTACAAAATACTAGATTTGTGTACCATAATTTTTGAAAGGAACAATATTTCCAAAAGGCGAAAAAAATGTATCAAATATCTAGTATTGGACTCACATTATTATTTTATAATTAAATGTAACATTTGATTATTAATTAATAAAATAGTTATGTACCTAGCACTATTAAAAAAAGAAAAACAAAACATTTTTGAAAAAAGAGAATGAAATTAGTGTTTGTACATTATTACAATTTATTTCATTGCTCATTCGTGCGTGTTAGCACTGTCCGAGTTTTCAAGCTTTTGAATATTTATTATTTACTGCGAAACTAAATTGGTGGGTATGATATAATATATATTATTTTTGTTATTAGTATTGTCAACAATAAAATTGTTATAATATATATATTATATATATAATCTAACGGAATTTATGATTATTATGTTTGTAGTTGTTTCACACCGATTATTTGAGTTCAAAATTAGATTAATACATGAATTATTTACAAAAACGTATACAAATATTGTTAAATTATACTATACAATTTATTTTGTATTTAGGGATAATAACATTTAATATTTATAAATTAATATTTAATTTAGATTTTATTCAAATCAAGAAATTAATTGGTTTTGGATTACCTACACATTTTTAATTTCTGATGTCTTGTTTAGGTATAGTTTAGGTTAAACTAACCTAACCTTCATATTACACCTATAGACTTAAAGACTTTAAAGCCCACACAGATTATTTTTCAATTTAAACAATGTAAATACTATATCAATTTTAAAATATCTCTAAGTTTTTGTAAAAAGAAAACTAAAAAATGTTTGTACAACCTATATGTCTACAGAAAATACGATTACCTATTGAAGTTTCTGTTTAACGTTTTTATTTTTTTTTAGTAAGTATAAATAATATTTTTATAAAAAGTATGAATTCATTTGGCTCAATAATATAACTTTATATTATACCTAACTTGTTGTTGAATAATTAAAATAATATTTAATATATCAATATTTAGGTAATTTTTTTACTTATTGCTAATAATATTAAATATACATACATTGAGGTACATTAAGGTTTTATCATAACACTGAAAATTCACTTAGCCCAAACAGAATACTTTATTAACATTTTTACTTACAATTTATAATTATATTGGTTAACGCAATAACGTCTGGTAATATCTTATTTTCTATTACCTATCTTTATTTTTAATGGTTTTAATGGATATGGTACACAACTTTAAGTATTTTGCCGTTGATCACATTGATCTAACCTGTTAGTCCCAGAATTGCTGTCGTTTTCTTAGATATTGATGAAAATTCTAATACAGTGAAGGAAGAACTTAAAATATATGTATACCCAAGATCTAAGTCATATCTTAGATAATACAACTATACAATTGTAATATGTTTTTTCAATACTTCTCTATAGAGTTACTAAACTATATCATCAATAAAGTATTTATTATAATTTATTGATAATTACTTTTATTGGAAGACAAATTATCATTGCACAATAATTAGTTGTATGCGCGTATGACTTTAAAAGTATAGAATTTTCTTAAATTTTTCTTATAAACCTATATTTTCTCTCAAATATTTTTCAAGTACAAAATCCTAATTTTATAATGAAATTTAAAATGATAACTGTTAAGTTAGAAAGGCTATAAGTTTAAAATGCATTGTAAGACCTCTAATAATAATTTCTCAATTACTTTGGTTTATGCATATTTTTTGTGGTAAGTCATAATTATAAAAGGAAACTATAGAAAATGATTTGTATTACTTGAGTAAAAAAATTTAGAAGTATTTATTAATATTTTAGTAGGTATAAAGATTGATACCAATATTCGTTTAATACAATTCTTGTTATAATACATTTTACATGGCTTTCCCATTACATTCAAAAACATTCTGTTTGAATCAAATTTGACAGAGAACCTTTTGAACAGAATGTAGATTTGAAAATTGTTGTTTATTGTTAGCTTCTGAAAGTTATAAAATATAATATTTAGTTATCAATTATAAAACTAAAATTGTCTGAAAAATGTTAATAGAAAAATCAAATCTGGGTTAGGGTTAGGTTAGTTAATAAATTACCTTCTATAATAATTTCAAATAGGCTTATAATAGCTAAATATTATTAATATTATTTATGCCAATCATGATCTACCAATTAAATTATTTAAGATGTCTGTCAAGTTATGTTCTTTGTTCTATTATTTACTAGCAATGAAAAATGTTAAACGTTTTAATATATAAATTGCATCAAATTCGAGCAGCTGAGTACTAAATTAATAGATAAATATTAATTTATTATCTTATCTTATTAATTATTGTCTCAGGTAAATTTATAATATAATACCTAAGTTATTATTATGAGAACAGAATGTTACTTAATTAAATTGAATAATCATACTGCAATGTCAATACAAAATTTATGTGACAGAACTAAATTAAATTAAAAATATAAATCTGATTTTAAAAAAACAAAATGTCCTGGTGTAATATTCTATAGTTCAACTTTTTAATTTTATATGTGATAATTGCTTCTTTTGTCATTGTCCACGAATTATATAGAAACTTTTTTAAGAAAATAAATAGCAGTTTTGAACCTGTTAACATTTAAGACAAAATAAAAAGATAAAAAGTTTTTAAAGTTCAGTTTTGTTAACAAAATACGAACAAGAGGAATTTAATTTCTTCTATAATCAACGGACACGGCAAAGCTTGTCTCTTATTGTTTTTACGCCTCTTCCTGTCTAACCTTTCATTTTTCTCAAGTTCACAACAGCAGTTTTAACTCTGAGTATCTCTTATCGTTTTTCAAGTACACTGCCACCTAAACTTCTATACGACTTTGTCCACCCGTTTATCCAAACACCATAGGTGTATTTACTTTTAAAAGAAAAACAAAACAGTCATGTTCCATAGACTCACTGGTCTTGACCAAAAATAAGTGCACACATAAGTGTTACGACAACGTGAAAATAAAATTTAAATAACTGTTAGGTTAGTCTGTTAAATAATATTAAAACATTATTTTAATTATATTTATTTAAATAAAAAGTTTACCTTGTATATGACGTTTTCATTTAATTATAGATGGTTGCATAGTGAATTACTAAAATGAATTTAAATTCATATTAAGTTTAAAAAAATTAATATTTTACAGTATTGGTAACATATATAATATGGTTCTAAATTATAATTACTATAACAAATTGTATACATATTCATGGAATATCCGAATATGATTTAAAGAATGATTTCTAAACATAATTAAAAATTGTATTGCATTGATAAACAGTATATAAATATACTAATTTTATATATATTTTATACTATTAATAATAAAGAACTAATATAAGAAGGTAGATACCTATTTCAAAAAATATTTTTATTTTTATTTTATTTTCATTTATTATAAAATCCATTGATGTAGAATACTAGCGGTAGTCTATTGATAATAACAAGAATAAGAATAGATGGTCTCTTCTGTTAAAATGTAGATATTATTATATCTGCAGTTGTTTATTTTTCTGAAAATGTATATTTTAGTTATGGTTAATCGATGCGCGTTCTAAGGATTATCAAGTGTCAATGTTGTGACTTTAAGGATATTCAGTATTTTAGAACATTATATATTGTTCATTAGTGCGATCGAATGTCAAGTCTATGTTGTGGAATTCATCTTAACTTGATCATAAGAACCGTTTGTTATTTACAGTCTTGCTTCATAAAATACTTCATTTAATAGTTTTGGTTAGGTTTCTTGATACAGTATCTTGCTTTAGAATTAGGTCTGAACTTCTCTCTCTTATCAAGACGAAAATGTAATGATGCATCTTTTATTTTTAATATTTTAAATGATTATGTTAACTGTCCAGAAATACTAGGTGGCATAGGTTGGTTATAGTTCCAATTTTATCCCCAGGGACATGACCACCTTTTATGAGTCATTTCACTAAAAACCATATTATAGTGTCAAAAGATCTAAACTTCGGAATTTATGATTATATATTGAATAATGTATGTATTAATAATTTAATATGGTCTTAACGACTTAGCAATAGTTAATTTTCAGTACAAAGAAATAAAATAACTGAATAATTATTACATAATGCACAGAATATTGTACTATTTAGGTAGGTACTATTAGGTACTTATGAATTATTAGGTAACCTTGAGTTAAACTGTTATTACCTAAATAATTCTTTTGTTCACTCTACTGCCCTTAACGGCAATTAAATAAAAATATTATTATTATTATATAATTTTAATTATTATGGCAATAATCAGTATCTATTACAGTTTAAGGAGTTTAGGAATTTAGTGTTAATATTCAAATTGTAAAAGGAGATACCACAAACAAGTAAAATAAACAAGTTGACAATAGTTTAAAATCACATGGGTACGTGAACAATAACAAAAATTCTTCAACTTAGGTTCTTCAAATAAAAATTTGAAACTGGAACACATTTTAGTGGGAAGCATTATTTTTTCTCCATTGAATTCACTGACAACAGTCAACATAGAATAATATATATAAGTTATAAAATATGTCTCCAACTTATGTCATACAATATACATTGTAATACAGTGTATGCGAGCGCGTTAGTAGTAGTATATTGTCTGTTTTTATTTTTATTTTATCAAATAAACGAATGTATACACAGAATATAATCCCACTGGAATATCCGTATCATTATACCAGTATTAACGTGAGGGAACACTGTGGGTCTCCAAGAACTTATGTCGGCACCCCACGTCCAAGAAACGTCTTTGATTAGACACGCGCGCGCACGTTACTCTCTCTCACAACACACACACACACACACACACACACACATTCGAATTTCGGTGAACTATTTGACGACGATGATACCATATTATATCCTATCCGGAATTGCGGCGGGCACCGATAAAATTAAACGAATCAAACAAAAAACACGTATTTCGAAAGACTTTGAAAATAGAAAATATCGTCTGGATCGTCGGAAAAAGTCGTAACGAAATAAACCTTCTGCACAACATAAAAAATGTATAAGCACAAAACCTCCAATGGCTTACGTGTACATTACTTAATATTATGGTGATACATTTGAAGTAAGACATTATTATAGTCATTTAAATTACAAAACAACTTACATTAGAGTAAGCCTTTGGGGTTCAGTGATGTCGTCACCGTTACTATGGTCTACGTAATACGTATATAAAGGGTAGGTTAGGCCAACCTACAACTACTGCAGTGAAACGATTTTAAAGTAATCATTGTTTCTATTGTTTTTAATATTATTATGGCGACAGTGGCGATAACGCAGAGATAATAATAGTATATGCTTCATCAAATATAATATTTTAAATATTTATTTTGACCTGAACACATATTGGTATACCCACGGACCAGGATTCTAATAAAGATTTATATTAAGGGAAACCCCTTTTTCCTGTAGGGACAAGGAGGAATTATTTGCATTGCATCCTCTTATTTCCACCCTTGCTTGGTATGCTGTCTTTTCTCTGGTACAATGAGAGGAATCGTTAAAGTTGTTTCTGATTTACGACACGTTTGTCACTCTACTGGCACAATGTGAACAACAATGTTCGGTGAAGATCTTCAGGAATTTTCTAAACGAATAATCTGATTTTCCTAAAAACGTAAAGTGTACACTTTCGGTACTTATACTCACTAAAGTATTTTTTTAGTTTTTTTCACATCGTTTCACTGTAGCTTTTTTCTTTTTTTTTTACCATTTATCTCCACATGTCACTGTGTTATTATACATTCTGTTTGTTTTTCTTACTTGTGATAGGTATCCCATTAAGCTTTGTTTAATAAAAAAATTATACTATCTTTTTATCATATTATATACGTAACTTTTCAGCATAAAAACTGTACATTAGTAACTTGAAACACCAAAAATAATTTATTATAATATAACCACGGGTAAAAACAATTTATATTTATAAAAAAATGCAATGTGACATTATTATACATTTATACGTTAGACGTATCGTATATTATGCTTATATTGCAGCTTTTCATTGATAGTACAATACGGTAGGTATAGGTACTTTATATAAATTTATACATTCTAATAAAATTGAAAATAAACTTGGGTCAAAACACAATAGTTTAAACCATAAAGAAGAAGTTGTACTTATTAAATAGTGTCAGAAATCAGAATTGATCACAAAAGATCTCGCATGTGAGAAAAACGAATCCTCTATTATCTCAACATACAATACGAAAATCACAGACGTTAAACACATCCGTTCACTGTTGAAATTTCACAGAGATCAGAAGTGAATCCCACATGCCAGGCAATATGTATATCCATGAAAGCAATTGGACAATTTTCAAATGTCAAAAGAATATTAATCTACCAAATTAAAAAATAATTACTTAAGTAACTTGGTACAAAATACAAAAATTAATAACTTTAAGTGGACGTCTCACCCATATGTGTTGACTCCTTCGTACAAATGTACAACATAACAAATCTGCGTTCATAAGAACCAATTTGTGTGATGTAAGTTTTAATATAAGAGTGAAATGACCTTTTAACAAACTTAAAGGTTATTTTTTGTTTTTTACGTTAGTTACGTGTTTAAGTTGGTTGTGAGTATGTCAAATATTACAATTTAATATTGCTCATAACACGCTTAGTAATTGAAATGCATAATAAATCAATGTAAACCACAGTTAATGATCTTACATTTAAGTTTGATAATAGGTCTACTCACTCTAATATTAAAGTTATCAACACAATATTGGTAACGCTGAACGCAAATTTGCAATGCCGCACATTTGTAAGGTGCGACGTCCTTTTAATGAGGTGTTGAGTGCAAAGTTCTATCTTGAATGTGAAATTTCGATTTAACAGTGGTACCTATTCGTTCTCGTTCGTATTCTGTACATCCACCTCAATTTATCGGATTGTTATCGGTGTAAACTGGGTTGCAAAAAAAATGCTATGTTTATTTTTCAATAGGTAGAAATACGTGAACGTCGTGAACAACATTTATTGCTCGAAGACCAGATTTGACCCACGATAGTTCAAATGGACGTACTGCATTTTTAACCGCAGGATCTTATCCTGATTCTCTATAATATCATATCCATGTGCAACCAGACCAAATAGAATTTCAAACATATATATATATTATATAATATGATAGAATTATTTTTTTATTTATAGCAATGATTTTTAGTATCTGATCGTGGCTTACGTCATATAACAATAATTGAACTGCGGCTTAGACAGTCATTTTATCTGATACCTAGGTGGTTTCGTGTTTATTCGTGTGGTTAGGGCCGTTAAAATATAATCAGTGGTCGGTCATCTCTAATCTATTCTGCGCTTGTGGTATATATTCAATCTAAAAATAATACAGTACTAAAATACAAGTTTCAAAATAAAAATAATTATTATTTATGTATGCAAGTACAAAATAAAAAAAGGGCGGGTAAGTGTATGTCGCTCTGCTGTACAGTAGGTTACAAGTGAGTCACTGTAATGGATTGTGTTAGATTTTTATCCAATGATATAATATCATTGAATAAGAAAAACGATTCTGAGCGAAGACGGTCAGTCAGTCTATAATATCTTACTAAGTCTAAATGTATTTGATGATATTATTGTGAATAAAGTAATTAATTTTAGTATTATAGGCATTAGTATTTATCATTTTTCTCAAAAAAATTATATTTTAAAATGCCATTGCGTGTATATAAAATATAACAATATATTCTAAAAGTTTCATATACCAACAAATAATATTTTAAATTATATCAAAATAACTAAAATCATTATTCTTGGTTTAAATATGAAATTTTGTCTAAATTTGAAATTAAAATGTCTGTAAAAAATAAATGTGTTGATATATTTTTCAGATTTTTTGGTTACAGTATGATTTATTTATGAGAATTTTTGTTTTAAATTTTCAACCCTTAGTTATAAAAACTGAATATTTTATAATTTTTTAATTACAATTATTTATAATTTTCGAGATTTCGATAAATTTTGTCAAAATTTGAACTTTAAATGCGTTTAAAAAAAAATCGTGCCTATGTATTTTCAATATTTTTCAACTACTATTCTATCAATATATCAGGAACCTTGTATTAAATTTTCAGACTTTTTGGCCCACCAAATAAAATTTTATTGACAATTATAAAAAAAAAAACTAAAAAAATTGAAAACTAAAAATGTCTGTAAACAGCTCAAAACAAATCAAAATATTTTCAAAATTGAATGGTGTATAGAAAATGAGAATATAAACATTTAGTGAAATTTTCATGCATCTACAATTATTCGTTTTTGAATTACAAATAATAAGAAAAACGCTACATGAGAAATCGAGTGAATATCCTATGTTGTAAAATTATGAACTTAAAACACTCATAAAAATTTATTTTTAATTGCTTTTAGATATTTTATTTTTGATAAAAGTAGAAAAACTTACGTTAAATCTTGTGTTAAAATTTAAAACCTTAGATTTAAAAAGAAAAAATTTTTATGAATTTCTAACTCTAAATAATTTGCAAATTTTCGTCATTTTTACGTATTTTGTCAAAATTTCAACTTTAAATGCTTAGAAAAAAAAATTGTGGCTACAGATTTTTAATATTTTTCATGTGCCTTTGAAACAATATATTAGGAGCATTCTATTACATTTTCAAGAATTTTTAACGAATAAATAAAATGTTATTGATTTTTTTAAAAAAAAAAACCAAAAAGATTGGAAATTTAAAATGTCTGTAAACAGCTCAAAATAAGTCAAAATATTTTGAAAACGGTATGGTATAGAAACTGCTTATATAAACATTCAGTAAAAATTTCATGTATTTACCGTCATTTTTTTTAGACTTACACCAAAAACCAAAATCGATTTTATCGAAAATCAATGTTACGTAAAAATTCCCGTTTTTTCCTTAATTTTCCATTTGTTTTTCACGGTACTTTTGAAAACTACTGGAAAATGTTTACTTTTGACCCCCCAAAGTACCAACTAGATTCACTTTCCTATCAGAAAAGGTACTATTGAAGAAAATCTAAGCACTTTTACTGTCCAAAACGTGATGACAGACACAAAAAAAAATAAAAAAAATAAAAAAAAAAACACACATCATTGTAAAACCAATACATTCATCGCTCCGCTCAGAATCTAAAATAAGCAGGATCGCCAAGGTAGTTCACCGTTAAATTAATAATATTATATTAAATTTGAAATCAATTACAAATCATTCACCAAAAAAATGTTTTTGCTTATGAAAAAATATGTATTATACTTATATATTATATTATATTCATATAACTTATAAATTGATATAACAAATCATTGGCGTATTAAATACAACTTTTAGAGGGTGGGGGTCCAGTTGTATATTAATGTTAATAATTTAAATGTATAATCATTAGAGCATTTCATAGTTAATACTATATATCGCAATTTATTTTACAATTTAAAAATATGTTTCATGTTTAATAAACTCCTTAATACCTAATATAAGTCTTTTAAGATTTTAATTCTATGTATTTATCGATGCCTTCCTATAAACCACGTATCATATACAAAAAAGGGGATGAAGAATCACCTCCCTCTCATCTTATACGCAACTTTAATAAACAACACAACAAACTTCAAATACTTCTAAAATAAGTTTTAATAGCCAATTTTTGATACTTTCTTAATACAATAAAAATGATTATATATTTAAGTTTGTATTAAATGTTCAATTCTTATAGAAATTATAAACTTAAGTGTTATGACCTATTAAGAACAAAATAATTGACGGTTGATTGTGTTATTCATGAATTTATTTTAAAATTATAACTTCAAATGCTGGAGAAAAAATGTGCACAATAAAAATTGTGCTGTTGGAGTATTATTATAGATGGCAGTGAAAACATGAAAAAGCTCTACCCGCGGTGAACATTAAGTCCAAAAAATGTTTAGAGAGTGCTCATCCTATGTCCAAAAAAATTTCTCTGCACATTTTTAAGACTACTTCAATATAAATTACTTCCTAACTATCAAAAATCTTACACTCATTAGACATTTCTATACTACTCCTGCTGATGTATTGAATTGATCATATTTTGTTGTAATTAAGTATTTGGAATCTAATTGTGGAACACAAACAATTTTTTTTTTTTTTGTTAATATTTTATCACTAAAACATAGGTACAAGGAATATTTTTGTTTCAAGCCATAAACGTTAAATCAAATGTACATTGTATAATAAAAAAAAATAGTGCTTTTTTACTGCAGTTTTAATAATAGACAATTGTTTTTAAATAATTTTAGAGTAAAATCACGTCTCAAATTCTGCTTTCTTGTTAAACTAACTTTTATGCCTTGTAGAGTTGTAGGTCTCTAATCTTGGCACCTATATATGATAATAAAATAAGATTGTAATATTATATTATATAAAACTAGATTGTAATATTATTTTACAATCCTATTTTATTACTAAGATTAGTCCTACAAGGGGAATTTTATTAGTTTTGGGAATTCCCATTTTTATGAGTATGGAATTATTATTATAATATAGATATTCAGCCGTATAGTAAATTGACCTTATATTTCAACATTCATCGTTACATAATAATTGAACATTTAAATAAAAACTATTGAAAAATAAAGATTTTAATATTTAATTGGATTATAATAATATAATAATACATACATTCAAATTAATATTATTGTCTACATCAAAAGTTAACAACCAAAGTATTGGAATGAACTTATCTTATCAAATTTGAAATAAAACAGAGACATATAAAAGGAGAACAAATAAAAATTATTTGCCAGATTTTAAAGATTATCTTCCAATTACATAATAAAGGATATAGGTTACTTAAAAGTATAAAAAAAATATAATTGCAAAGTTCTTATGTCTTATATTTTTTAATATGAAATTACAGAGAGTTCATTGACTAAACGGGAGAGTTAAGAAAAAGGTATAATATCTTCCAATGAAAAAAAATAATATTTGTCACTTAATTTAAATTTAATGAAACTGGAGGAGTATTAACTATAAGTAAATAATATTATTTTACTGCAGGTAAAAACCAACAAAAAATTATGTGGACATATGTGATTAAATTAGTATCGAGAGATTATACTAATAATAAATTTAATTTGCAAGACTATTATTTAATAGTTATTATTGGTTCATAAATCATAATGATGCCGTAGAAATATTTCTGAAATTCTTACAGGCCTCTCAATTATTGGTAAATCTGTGCGTATAAGAATATCATGGTTAGTAAACAATAGTTATTTCTTATTTCAAAACTGTTCAGATCACATTGAAAGATTTCAGTGATATTATGTGCTAAATCCCCTTTAAGCATATTATCATGACCATTTTTCTCTGATAACAGAACAAAACAAAATTTCATAATACAATTTACATATTATGAAAAAATATTTGAGTACATTGCAAAAAATACCATATATTCACAGTTAAATTTTATGATATAATACGGTTAGTTTTCATCTTAATTAATATTCTTCAGACATACATTGAAAAAAAAAATCATATTAAGGGAATCATTACATTTTAACACAAAATATTGATAAATATGAGTCAGTAATTATATTATGCTTTCAGTAAATTCGTAAAGGTTAAAATTTAATATATGTATAACTTTAGATTCTTAGTGGAGAGATATATTCAGTTTATAACAAATCGTATTTTTATTTATATTTTTCTATGTGACTTGGCCACTTGGGTCACAATTTGGAGCAGAGAAAATAATTCAGACCTAGAAAAGAAAGAAAACTGGATCTATTTGGTACTTTAGGAGGTAAAAAACAAAAATTCCAAATGCTTTTTTAAATAATCGAGTAAAGAAAAAAAGGAACGTAGGTAATCGCTCTGCTGTGCAGTAGTTGTCAAGTGTACCTTGTAATGGAGTAAGTCACTGTAATGTATGTGTTAAATTTTAAATCAATGATAAATCATTCCATACGAAAAACGATTTTGAACGAATATTGTCTGTCAGCCTATATTACAAAGTATATTTTATAATATGAGTTTCTTACAATATTGCTACTAAAGTAATTTTTATTACTGCTAACAAAGTAGTAATATATACTGTAGGTTCATCCTAGTCGATGATTCTACTACTCTGCGCATTATAGAATGGCCTAATTAATGACGAGTTAAACTCGAAATATACTATACAGCAGAGAGACTTCACTGGTTTATTTTAATTTTTTGAATAGATAATAGTCCATATTGCAATGGTTCTCAATTAAATAATTCACTCATGTAAATTAACTAAAGATTTTTATGTGAGCTTTAAAGACCAAATTAAAAAGAAAAGTATTTCCTATTTTCCGAGATAACTATAATTTGAATATATGATAAAAAGTCTGACATAATTCAAGCATGTAATATTTTATTGATAAGTACTTAAAATTATTTCGTTGGGTTTTTTGCAAATTGTATATTATAATTTAAAATCTAGACTATACACAATTTGTTTGTACACATAAACATACTTATTTTAATATTTTATAAACCCAATTGTCTATGTCTCAATTGTAATTTAAAAAAAAAATTTTCCTGAATCTATTTTATGTCGCTACTTACAACATAAATAATTAATACATTTTGTTCAATGTTTCCATTAACTGTGAGTTATTTTTAATTAAATCGTATTCATTTTTAATAACTTCATTACATTGTCCGTGTATTAACTTAAATTATATGTCAGCTTGTTAATTATTGAACAAGTATTCAGAAATAAAATATTCAGATTCTTAACATGCGACGTACAAATTAAATTAAAATTGAAGTTTATTTAATGGTGTTTTTTTACCCATCACAGTTTTAATCAATTTTTTTTAGATTTTGAGTAGAGCGATGAATGCACTGATTTTACAATGATGTGTGTTTTTTTTTTTAGTCTGTTATCACCGTTTGAAGCAGTAAAACTTTCTTCAGCAGTATCTTATTCGGTGAGAAAGTGAATCTAGTGAATCTAGTACATTCGGGAGTCAAAGCTTAATATTCCCAATAGTTTTCAAAGCACAGAGAAAAACAAAAGAAAAACGGGAATTTTTACGCAAAAATAGTCTAGTCTTTGACAAAATCATTACATTTTCCCTGGTTAAATAAATAAAATATTTTTTTTAACTGTTTACGGACATTTTCAGATGCCAAATTTTTTTAGTTTTTTTTTCTATGAATGTCAATAAAGTTGTTTTTATTAGGTAAACAGCTTGAAAATTTAATAAAAGGCTCCTGATATATTGTTACAATAGAAATTGAATAATATTAAAAATTATTTCAAATTTGGAGGAAATTTGGACGAAATAACCAAGAATAACGATTTTAGTTGTTTTGTTGTAATTTTATAATTTATAATGGCATATTAATTCAACTTACCGATTACAGTATTAATAATAAAAAATAATAATATAAAATATCCATACTGACAAACAGTCTCAGTTCAGAATCGTTTTTCGTATACAATGGTATTGTATATTATTAAATTCAAATTTAATAAAATCCATTAAACAGTGACCCACTTGTAACCTACTATACGGTAGAGCGACATCCACTTACCTGCTTTTGTATTATTATGACGAATTACTCTTTTTGAAATATTTGTGATAAATAAATAATTTACGGTTGGTTTGTTATTAAATATGTTATCTTTCACCACACGTGATTAGTTCTTATCAAGTAACCAAAGATATAATGTTCGAGTTTTTATCACATTTCTGAGTTTCAAACTTAGTTAAAGGTATGAAATAGTTTGTAAAAAAGTTACCCAAAGTTCAACGAAGTGGATTGCATGCACACGTTTACCAATAATAAACTATAAGCCAACGCATCAAAGTTTTCTCAAAATAATGTCAGAATCATACATCAATGTATATACATTTCTATAAAACAAATGTAACAATTCACAACTAATATTTAAATTACAAAAAATTTTAATCTTTCAACAATTGTATAATATAGGTTGTTTTCTGAGTTTAAGTGGATATGATTTGTAACTATAATATTACACTGCTATAATGACATATTATTATGCAAACTTAAGGGTAGGTGATAGTTATCTAATTAGAAGTTCTTTTACTGGAGCAAGTTGTCTATAAGGTTTGATTAATTATTTGTATGCGAAAATGATTGAATTTAAAGTCGATTATAGTTTTGTTTTGATAACATAACACCTCAACTTTTTTTTTGTATTTTTTAGAATGGATTATTTTATAGTTTTATTTTTACTACTGCATAAAAAGCGAATATTTGACCTTTCAAAGTTAATACGATTTGATTTTCAATAAGATTAAAAATTAAAAATCTGTATGAATTTCATTCGCTTGCTGTTCAGAAACTAAAACAAAAACCACAATATGGTGTGTGCTACACTGGTACCTATAGTATTTTAAAATTTTCTTGTACTAATAAGAAACAAATATTATGAATAAATTAAGGTATACCAGCATTTTGTTTAGTTCACTATACAATTTTGAAATGAAAATATGCTTTCATTTTTTGTTTTTTTAAATTAATATTTAATCATGTCAAATTATACCAGTACATATTTTATGGCCTAAGCAAAATTCATAAATGTAAAATAATGTGTCTTGTATCAATTTTATAAAATATAAAATATTAATTTAGTTTTAAGAAAACAACATTCTGTTTAACAATATTTTTCCAAAAATAATTAAACAGTTAATATTTAATTACTTATCAAATTAAATAAACACCACAATCCTTTAAGTCAATAAGTAAACTGAAAATTAATTAATATTTAAATTAAAAATATCCAACAAAATTGTATTACTTTTTTATTCAATCATCTAACTTTTGACTACATTATCAAACATTAGAATGAAAGTTTTAAAATGTTGTTCATAAACAATCCTTGACAATTTTATTTTAACAATATGTACGAGTATTTGTTAAAACTTAAAATAACAATAGTGTATACCTATTTTATGTTATTTATTTAGTTAAAATATATAAATATTGAAAAAATATTCTGTGTTACGTATTTAAAATAATAGAAAAACATTAGTATTTCAAATTAATTCTCAGATCACGTACATACCACGTTCCGTAATATATCACTTCTGTGACTCATTCGTCAAGTAGGAATTTTAACACAGGTTGTACAATTTCTTACAACAAAAATCATCACCGTAATATTTCAGCGTACTTACTGAATCTTTAAATGATCTTTCTATAACTCTAGTACATTGATCACTGTACAAAATCAGAGATTCGCGTTTTCAATAACATATCTGCATACCTATCTCATATATGTATACGTGTTGGATGACAATAATTCTAGAGGGAATGTCCGCGAATTAATTATTTACATCTGCGGTAGTATCGGAAATCACGTGTAGCTGACAGAGAACGATCGTTTGGCCTTGTTGATTGTGTTGCCTGCAAATAACTGCCTGGTGTATTTATCATTGACGACAACTTTTGCTATCGGTAACACTTTACCATCGTCCTATCCAGATATTCACCCTTTACAGGGGAAATAAATCAAACCCTCCTGGGAAAGAGTAACCAGATATTCCTATTACCGGACCGTTCAGTATTTAATAAATAGGTAAATATATATATATTACACAGAATTTGTATTAAAAGGCGAAATATTCAGTCGAAACTGAAAATGTGGATTCCATTATAATGCTACTTGTTTTATGAAAATGGTTGTTTTTCCTACAGTGATCAGACGATTACAATTTTATGTTAACAAAAGAAGGTTGAACTCATCAAGTAACATTTTCGGCAAGATAACTCTTTAAACTTATTTTTTAACTTACGTCATGCAGGATCTGTTCATGAAAATATGTCAATGAAAAAAATTTTAATTGTTATAAACTAATAGGTATAATTATTATAAAAACCCCAATTTTAAATTAAATGTTTTGTATAATACATTAAGCTCATTATACAATTACTTTCCATGTACAGTGGTTTAAGTGGGGACAATTTTGAACTGGGACTATAGTCACCAAAAATGTATGAGCTTTCCTGAGTTTTTACCAAAGTCTTAATCTAACCAAATTGTTTTAAGAAGACCTTAAGGTCTAATGTCTAACCTCCATTATGATTTTTTTTCACACACCTATTTATTTATAAACATTTTATAATAAAAGGATATAAAAAACGAATTCCTCTTAAGAAAAATAACCTTCATATTATTATGCCTGCTCAGTAAAACTAAATTGCACTTCGATTTTAAAAATGTTTTATATTCATAAATTTCATTTAAAACACAAATAAAAACTAATTTATATTGAATATTAATTTAATAAATTTCTTGTGTGTCCCCTCGAACTTTGGGACTTAAATTAAAGAGAAAATTGAATCTTGCATTAAATAAGAAGGAGGACTCTGTCCCCCTCCAACCCCTTACTTTAATCGCTGTTAATAACCTATATATTATACACGTTATAATGTACACAGTTGTAGGTACAATAAGTAGGTACCTATAGCTTTTACTAGCTATATTAATAATATATTATATGATAGAGGTCAACCATTGTTAATTATATTCAGTTATTATAACTTATAAATATACACTTTTTGAACGGTATATCTTGTTGTACACAACCAATTAGTTTTCATTTATTATTATCTTTAAATATTCTATCAGTCAATATAAATTATAATACGATTTATCATATAGATTTTATTTAATATAGGTAACTATAATAGTTAAAGTATGACAATTTGAATAATCCCACATAATGACATAAAGTTTCAGTTAACTTTTCACTGTTCTTTTTAATTATTTAGAATCGATGAAAATTTATTTGATTTAAAAATATTAAAATACAAATACTAAATAAATATTTATGATAACTAGATTATAGGTTAGTATTTACGGAACCGGAATCGACTGTCGTTTATACGTTCCGATAAGTTTGTCTCTGTTTCCAATGTCACCCGTCAAAGTTTTATTCTAACAAATATACAAAATTATTAAGTCAGACGCTATTCTATACATTTGTAAAGATTAACTTATTTATTGTATTGATAGTATTTCTTTTATAAATAAAGCTAATTAAAATAAGAAAAAGTAGTAACGTTTTAAAATTTTAGTGGTCGTATAAAAAAGACGAATAAAATATATTTTCTAAGGCTACTGAGAAATTCATAAAATATCTTCTCAATGTACGAAGTGACGTTTAATTTTCTAGCCTTAAATTATACAACCTAGTTTATGAAACATATAAAACTTACAATGAAAACCATACAAATTATTGTTAAAAAAAATATAATTATATTAATGATTTAAAATTGACCACATTCAGAGAAAGCTTTTTATGTCTAGTGATTTGTCTTGTCTTGCGTCTCTGAATTTACGTCAATGATTTGTAAATTCTTACATTTCCATTTTTATTTATTTCTTATGATGTTCAAACGAATCATTTCAAACTTTGTGCACTAGTTATATCGAGCTATATACATTCACGCTCATCCACATAAAACATTAAATTTTAAAACATTTTCCTGAGTTTTATTACCAAGTATAGTGCGAGTAAAATATTTTGCATTTATTTTTAGCCAATTGCAACGTTTTAGCACCGGTACGTGGTATTGTGGTAATATGGTATATATTATAATGGCTATCAACGTTTACTGTAGACACAGAAGCTTAAGTGTTTGTCTCATAGGTTTAATCAAACATTTATTCAGATGTATGACATATTACATTGAGATAACGGAGAATACATCAACTAATTGTTTGATATTTAGTTACAATGTAGTCTTATTATAGTTTGATAAGATGAACAAATAATCTATAGTTATTGTAAAACTATATAAAATTGTATATTCAAGAAATTATTTCGCAGGTAATTGAATTGATAGTCTATTTTAGAACCCATTAATTTATGTAAATATATTTTCTGCAAAAGTTAGGTTTTAAAATACACATTAGTAGGTACCTACATTGTTCTAGCCATTTCACTCTTCTTTTGACTCTTCATATTAGATTACTTAACTTGTATATCTAACCGTGTAAATAGTTTGTACTATAGCTGATTGATATGCATGTAAAAATATTGAAATAATTCGTTTAATCATACAAAATAATAATTATGATTTATTGTATATTTTTTATCCCGTCATGTCGTTTAAGTGGATATTTTTTTTAACATCGTACCTTGAGAATGTCCGGCACCTCCCTCGGAATTTACTAATTATCTGAATCATGGTGTAAAAAATAATACTTCAATACAAAGTATTTTCTTATTAATGATTTATTGTAATATATTAACTACCGAAAGTTGGCCTTAAGTAAAATGATAAATGTGGACGATAATTTTTTCCAATTAAAAAACGTCTTATAATTAATTATTATATTTGTAAAAAATCCGGATACCGTGCATTTGACAAATATTATACCTTGGAGTACTGATTTTCAAAAATAAATGAGACCCGAATGGCTCGTGTAGTTGTATTGAAACGATACCCGGTGGCTCCTTCAAATAGATATTGGGTTGTTAACGTACATAGCCTGCGATATTTCATGACTACCGTGGCACCATTTTACGGGTGTAGATGTGAATACGTGTGTATTATATATACGCGTATATGTATGTTTGTGTTTCAAATATACGTGTAGATATGTAGGTGGTATAAACTTTGCCCATAGAACCCTTTGTCCAAATATGTGAGACGAGACGGGTTATCGTAACAGTTGTCATTATTTTGAGATATGTCCTACCATTTTGAACTTTGAACGATGGATATTAGTTATGAGATGGCGGGGAGGCTCCATAATAGGTAGGCTGGATATTTTCACTCGGAGTTAACTCCGCTCCACTAGCTAAATTAAATTTTTTATCACATCTGTAATCTTCACCCTTACAGTATGCAATGGTGAATACATTGAACACTGAATTTATGTACCTAGTCATTGGTTTCTATTTTTCATACTCAGTATAGTATTTTATTGTTTGGCTAATTTTCTGTAATGCATTTGACATTAAATTATACATATAACCTTAGGATAACCTAACAGGAGTTTAAAATTTAAATTATAATTAGTTTTATATGATTTGTACAACTATTTCTCTTAATTTCAAACTGTCTAATGTTTAACGAATATTATAATTATTTACTTCACAAATTCGATTGGTTTTTTTCTTAAATAATGCGAATGGAAAATACAAGTTTTTTTCATACTTTGTAATAAAATTGCGGTGGCTTTTGACAGGCAAACGTCTTGTTGCTGCTTATGAATTATTAACCACATGACGTTCCCCGTAACTGTCTACTTCAATTTCAGATAACACACACTGTCTAGATTTCTCATAACTTATTTTGATTAAATGCTCTTCTCTTTGCTCAGTTGCTGTTTCACTAACATTTTCACCAACCATATAAGGAACACAATACATAGTTACTATATAGTATATAGTATTTATTAAGTTGATATAAATATGAAAAAGAGGTTTTTTTTATTGCTATTTATTTTTAATTGTTAATCATATCAATATTGGACAAAATAAACACAATTATACACTGTGGTTATAAAAATGAAGAGTTACTTATATTATTAAAAATAAATTGAATAAAATAATTTTTACGTTATAACCTACCCAATTATTCTAATCACTCGTAAGCTTTTCGAAGTACCGAAAGGAGCAATTTTTTCACTGTACAATGTATTTTAAAAAGGAACCATAAAATTTATATTTATAAATACTTTATAGAAAGTAATTTTTTTAAAAATTAAAACGCGTTGAGGTACCTTTTGATACTATTCAAAGGTGTAGTTGCGTATTTAAATTAATAATAACATAAAATATCTATGATTTTAACATTATTAAATATTAAGAGATAGTGGCACTAACCCAAGGTGCATTATATATAATATGATGATTATGAACCATACTTAGTAGTACTAGACTGTATTTACTAGTTATTTCTACAAATTACTAATTAGTTTCATCATATAGTTGTGTCAGGATTTAAAATACAAGTTTATAAAAAAAATGTATGATTTAAATAATAGTAAAATTTTCAAAAATTTTTTTCTATTGAGTTGATTTGAGTTCGTTAAAGAGAATACAATATTAATAATACTTTTACAATTACAACCCAATATCACAAATAAAAAAATATTAACATTTTAGAGGTTTCGACTAGTTACGACTACCCCATAGATAGAGACTATAATGCGCAATTGCTTATAATATATAACTGTATATTTGGGGTCACATTAGCATTGATTATCAATTAGTATTTCAAGCTAGAACATAAACGGTATTAATTGTTCAAATTACATCACGGAAGAAAACCAAAACTGTTCGATTATGTTGATAACGTTAACTAAATGTTCCGGTGTAATTTATATGAAACTATAATATTATTATTACAACATTTGTACTGGATAAGGGGATATTCATATTTTTACAATAATTATATAATGTTTATTATAAGTACCCATATACAATTGAATACATATTACATTATATAATATAATTGTATTAATTAACTTTTAGGAATTATTTATAAATACTGCAGTTCGTGTTTAATTAAAAATGTTTTTTTAATAATGAATACTTGATGCTTCAATAATACCTACGTCCTACATGCAATGTCTCAATTATACATCTCATTATTCATAGAACATTTGTAAACTAATATTTTATTTTGGGTAATGGGTATAATACCTTTTCTCGTATAATTTACAAAAAAAATTTACATTTTTACAACTTGCCATATAGGAATTTTAATCTAAACAGTGTTACATCAACATTAATTTATGTATCTCAAATATAGGTATATGTATTTTAAAGTTGATTACACGTATCATATTATAATATTAACAGTATATCTTTAAATAGCTTTTGAATTTAATTGAAATAACTATTATAACTTTATTTTTTTAGCATTACATGAAATATAATTAGTTTTAATTTTGTTAGTGGTACATTGCGTAATGCGTATGCATTATGTTAGAAAATATGTAGTAATAGCATGAATATAAATATGAATGACAACGAAAAAAAAAACTTAATTACTACCATAAAACATTTATTCAATCTAAACTCAATTATTGTGAAATGAATAAAGTAGTTTATTATTACTAATGACTACGGCTATACAGCTGATAATAGTAGATCAATAGTATCAAATAACATGAGTTATGATTCATAACTGATCAGATGCACCACAATTTGAACCAAACAGGTAGGAATCATAATTTTATATATTATATAGTAAATACTATGGTTTCAGCTTGTAAGTGAACTTTGCCGTTATGGGAAAATGCTAAAATATCACTCATGTATACATAATATATAAAAAGCCAGAACAATTCAGTAAACCATATGAACAATAGATGTAAAGTTGACAAGATGATTAATATAGACTTATTACAAATGACAGTATATAATGAATTACAAAACATGCTTGGATGAACACTATGGAAATTAATTGGAATCATAACGCGTTATGATATAATTATTATATTGATATATACAGTTTATAATTGTGTAGGTATATCCGTTATAGGCATAAACATTAATCTAGCTAAACAAATATTTAAATATAATAAAGAAACATTAAACAAAGACTGAACGAAGTTGAAATATAGGCTATTAACAATAACATAATCATAAATAACTATTATGGTAGCTCGGTGTGGCACAGTGTTTGCATTCAGTCACAAATGTACTCTGAGTGTACGCATCGGCCGGTTTCATTAGTTCCCAGATGGGTGACCACCCAGGATTTTTAGTGACATATCCTTGTCAAACATACATACACGAGTTCAAACCAACAGTACCCTCCCCCACAGTAGCAGGCTATCGACCCCAGTTATCGAAGACTTAATTTAAATTTTAAAAAAAGTTAAACAATTATTATTATATACAATGTTACAATGTTACAATGTTTATTAATTTATTAATAAAAATCAAAAGATAAACTAAATATAACATAATTCAACAATATAATCAAACATCAACGATAAGTGGAGGAAAATTTTCCTCCGAAAAAAAGATAAATAGGTACTTCCCATTTTTCTTAACACATATTTTTAAGACTAGAATCATGACGTCTATTGTCCTCTAAATATTAAAATAATGCATTAATTCTTTAAATGTTATAACTATTTATTTTATTTGTATTAGTATTTACAAGTAATAAGTAAAATATTATATACTTATAATATAATTAATAAATAGGAAATTAAAAATTAATAATAATTTGTTTATTAAATTTAAAATTACATTTATTAAAGTTAAGTATTCAAAGTTATAACAACAATTTAAAATGATCTTAATATGTTTTGTTTCTTTTTTATTTTTCGAAGGAAAGGGTGGGATTAAATGAACAGTGAAGAAATATAAAGTGTTTAGTTTTTGGTGGAAAATGGCTATGACCAAATACATTACATAGTTCCAAATATTCAATGAATCAAAAATCGCGTTAAAATAATTTACAGTGTTTATACATAAAGGAAAAAAAAATATTCGTGTTGGAGAATATAAAGTTAATTGTCACTAAGACAGTTAATTTCATATTATATAAAACGATAAGTTGAGTAAGTAATGTTCTAGACAAATTAAATAATAATATGAAACCAAATCTATAATGTTATATAATTTATAACCATAAATAATTAGAGCGATGCAAGGAACGAATATATTGTGTACATAAGAAATAACGTTTGATCAAATCATGAATATATTATTTTAAAAAATGGACTTGCCTACTTAATGTAAATCGAGATTATAAAAAACCCGGTATGACACGCCAACACCATAAACTAACCGCGTTGAACATAATTCAAAATAATTAATAAATTTAATGTACAGAGAAATGAAAGCGGTAGTAAATAACCTTAAGGCTTGTAAATTAATTATAAATAATCGATTGTAGGTAACTCGGGAACTATAATGTATTTTTCTGATTTCAGTAAGCACTAGTTCTAGGTTAGTATATAAGAATAGCATATTATTAGGTATGACTATTATGTTAAATCGTTCACATGGTGAACATTGAGGAATTTATCAATCTTAAACACAACACATTTGAAAATTAATTTCTTTTCTCTGTGTGTATCCATTTGTCGGCGATCAACCGTGAGACTTCTCTTATATTCTCTCTCTTCAATATTCTATACATCCAGTTTGCTGCAAAACAATATTTTTTTATCGTCAGTGGGAAAATAAGGCGTATGTAAATACACCTTTTAGCATATTAAACGTCTGCGCTCTAAGTTGTGTTTCACGGCTATTATGGTGTATATGATTATATGTACATAATTATTATAGTAATTGTACCTTTCATTCGTTTTTTATTGCATAATATAGCAATAATACACCTATAATATTTTGGGTAATCCATATTTCTTACCCCTTAGAACTATACCAAATATAACCAAACATACTTATAAATCAGTGGAGGTTTTGGTTGTATTTTTTTTTTATGTGAAATGACATACATCTCAAACCCAAACGTGCTAATAAAAGAAAAAACAATAATTTTTAATGAATAGAATTCTGTGTTTTATTTTGTTTTTCGACAATAGATAAAACCAACAAAATAGAAATTAAATTGTTATTACCATTCATTTGATGTCAAAATTACATTTCTAATAATATTACTAAATCTATAAATTAATAACGAATTTATTGTGAAAACTTAACTGGGGCATATCTAAAACAGTCGCTCATTAATTGTTAAAATCCGTCATCGTTGACGTTTTCTTCGTCATTTCTAAACAGTAACGAGTCATCACGTGTGTCCTCGTGAGTATTTGACACATTTTGGTCGGCGTATCGAAATACTTCTGTATTATTTATTACGTTCATCGGTAACTACAGTGTGAAATGTTCTTCGAATTGCAATCTACTCACTTATGTACCGAAATTGCCTACACAATGCGCCGGCCAATGTAAATGGGATATCAGCTTCTATAAGTAAGCCACTGTACATCGGCATAATATGTACACCGCGAACGACGTTAGACGTTTGAACTATAAATAATATATATTACGCATTATAATTTAATTAAAATTACTTTTTTTTTTGCAAGATAACAGTATAATACATTAAATATGAGCTAAAAATTGAAAAAAGCGTAATTTTATGAGTTTAGGTTTTGACTTTTCAACTCTGACATTTCTTTTAACAATAAAATAGAAATAATTAAATTGTATTTATATTTACTTTTTAAATTACCTATAGCTGTAAACTTCATAATATCGGTATTCGGTATCAAACATGACCCATCTAAAATTTTATATTTATTCAGATTATATACTCATATTGAAATTTATTTCAAAATAACATAAACTTACAGCAACCTAGTAATAATAACAATTAAACTTTTTTCTAACTCCCATGAGTATAACTACTTAGTTAATGTTTCACTCTCGATAATTGGATGTAGCAAGGTAAATCTATATCTACAATAGAGCAGTAGAGTGGGTCCGCAGCTATTATTTTTGGCGACACAGTATCACTATATAACTAACGATAATAATAATAATAATGTCATTGTCTTATAGTTGGCGGTGAAACGCGCGTGCAAAGATATTTTCTCATCGCACGCGTCAGACGCGATGGTTTTCAATTACATTCGTCTGCGCCGGGTGGTTTTGCCGGGCACACAATTATCGAACCTCTCCGGCCAACCCCTCCGGTCCGGTGTCAAACGTGACGCGATGGGTCACGCGCAGTAATGCTACACCGCTTGGGGGGGGGGGGTAGCATGACGAAAGGGTGTATATACGCGATCGGTGCTCGCGTGCGCGTGTGTGTACGAGACGCTCCGCTGTAGTGTGGGAGGCGTGAGACTGATTGATTGACTTCTAATGACCGTGCTTTTGCAGCTCGCGGATAATCCGTTGCGAGCTCTTGCACAGGCTCCCCCACGCCACTTTCACAGAGGTGGCGACGATGGATAAGACGATACGGCTACGAACCTCAAACGACGACAGTGGAGGAAAAGCCGTAATAATTATCGACGACCCCTCCCCGCGCGACACTTTGAGATCACTGAGTGTACCACCGCTCTGCCGTCGTTTCTGCCCACCCGCATCGCCGTCTCGTAGTCGCCGACGTCGTGGTTGTGATTGCGGCAAAACGGTTAGTATTTTTTCTCCTCCGGGACCCGTGAATTGGACCGATGGAAAATTTCCAAACGAATTTATCGCTTTCCACCGATCAGTACACGTACCGTACACGGTACACGGTAATTTATTATATTTCATTCTTTCAAAAAACGATACCTCTCCACCCCACCTCACTCGCGAACGCCACCCGTTGTGTTACTCCTCTCTTCGTTGGTTCTCAAAGCCGTCACTGTCGTCATCGTGGCCGCAGCTGCTATCACACGGCAAGACCGAAAGCGACAATATATTCATGAATGTTACGCGCGATGAGTGTTCTCAACTCCGTCAAGGGCGGGAGCTGGAAATCGAACTTTGTATTGTTCTTCTGTTTTTATGATTGGCTGACTGTCTGCGTAGTTAGCACCGCCGGCTATCAAAGTGCGGGTACCTAGCTGTATATACCTTATATTGTGTGTACTTAATTATTAGGGATGGGAAAGATATTTGAAAAAATTTATATGATAGATACTAGGTATATCAATGTTTATACCTTTAAATACCTACTGTATACATTTAAAATAAAAGAAGCAATAGATTCAATAAAAGAAAAAAGCGTCTAGTCCCTATATATATATATATAGTTTATTAGGTACGATTAACGTAATATTATTATGATAATATACTATGTGTGTCTATTTTACACGATACGATTTCACTAAAAGTGTGGAATTTGAACGAATAGGTCCTATTATAATAATTTATACTTACGGTTTTTGTCAAATATGCGATACATATTATGTTTCATGGCAATGCAAGATATATACGCATATATTCACGTATTTGTGTAATATTTCTTGTATTTTTGTTTTACGCAGTGACGAAACGTTATCGATTGACAATATCGTTTTGGAACCATGTGATTCTTGCTACATATTTTCACAGTTTTATGCGTTTTTGTTAAATTTTTTTCCAAACAACATAAGTTGAATACTATCACCACTTGTTCTACCTATAGGTATCATTGTGGAATAAAAAGCACCGCTTCTATATTGAATTATATTCAGCGCACGTGTTATTCTTGACAAAAACTCGGCTCATACATTATAAAATATACAAAACACTACAATTACCGAGCAAAGCTATACCTGGTGTCTTTTGATATGGAGATATGTGTATGCTATGAATATTCATAATTAAAAATCAAAAGCCCAATTAATCAACAAAATAATACGCAACAATGTACCTATTATTATTATTTTTCATTATTCACTCCCAATGGATACACGCGAATATTGTAATAATTTGTTTTATTGGAACCAAAATTTAACGTAATTAATGGTTATAATAAATATAAATACTATACTGCATACCGATAAAATACATTTAAACATTTGCAAAAACAAAACTTCTATCTATTTCAAAATTAAATATTTAAATTTCACATTATTGAAACATTTAATTTTGTTTTAATACAAACTGTTTATTAAACCCGAATAGATAATACACCAGCTATATAGAAAAAATAATAAACATAAAATATATACCTTAATGAAAAAATTGAAAGAATTTTAGAATCAAAATATTGTTTTTTTTAATATGATTTTTAGTTATATAACTAAATTATCGTTCTACTATATACATTAAATTTGTTTAAAAATATTTTATTAATTATTTTACATAAACATAAAAACTAAACTAAACTAACATGCAAATTTTTATTATGAAAGGGTGATGTCCATCAAATTTAATTTGCAATAAAGATCGTGAGTTATGTTTCATTTTTTTTTCGATCTTTAGAGTCATTATGATTTGAGAAAGGTAAACATATAAATAAAATATATAAATCTTTAAATTTCTTTGAAGTTTTGTCATCATTAAATTTAATTTCTATACTATATTATATAATATGAATAATATAATCTAACATAATATTATTATGTTGAAAAAATATCTTTCTTGAAACTTTTTTCTTAAATTTCTCAACAATAGAAAATTACCTACATGTTAAAAGTCATAAATTAGTTTTAATGAAAAAAAAAATATTATTAATCACACTATAGTATCTAGATCATATTTTATAATATTATTTTGTATTATTTAATTAATGAGTCTATAATATTATATTTCATTGTTATTTGCAATACTTAAGGAGGTAATTAGAGTTGCATCCTTTATATTTGCAACTTACAAAGACCACTAATTCTTCTTATTTTTTTTTTTAATTGGTACTTACTTTTGAACCGTGGAAATAACTTTCCTATATACTAAAAGGAATAATAGTTTTTTCACCGTTACGTTTATGGCTACATAACATTTATGTATTGTTATTAGCACAATAAAAAAATCTAATTATTATTATCACATTGGTTGAGATCAATACATACAATGTTCGAAACTTTTAATTAATTGAACCTGAGGAAAATATAGATAGCATTTTGGAAGTCATATTGTATTTTATATTTTTAATTAAAATAATACCCATTATTAAGCATACAAGTTCAAAACAAATATGTTTTCTTAGGCTATTACTATTGTTTATCATATGGAGGAATATCTAAAAAATATTGTTAAGTTAATTAATAAAGACTTTTACGAGAAGGCTTATCTAAGTGAATATATTTATAACAGTAGTTTAGAGTTACTTTTGTTCTAATCTATTATGCCTGTTAGTAGGTAAATTTTATTTTGAAACAATACATCTAAATAATATATTAATATAATATTATATACATTTATTTACAGTCCAAAATGTCTTAATAGTTTTCAATAAAATGATAAGTCTAAAAATGAAACCTTATATCATTAGCTCTTGAGAGAAAATATTTGAATCCTTTCTAAAGACTAGAATGCAATGTTTTAATATTTAAATTCAAAGTCCGCTTACTATAACTAATATTTTTTTTTAAATTTGAATTAGATATATACGATATTATAACGATATGTAGATGTACTATTTTATACATTTGTAGGTACATCTATATTTAACAATATTTGTAATGTTTATCTAGAAATTTGATAGTTATAGTATTTATTCAGTAGATATTTTATTTTATTTGGCTTAAATAATTATCGAACACACATTACGCGATAACGCATGTTCTGTAGATGATAATATTTATATAACGTGGTTGCTATGCTTATGACGGTATAAGTTTACATATTAACAAGCATATAAGATAATTGCTTAGAATTAAACGGTAGGTAGGTACCTAATGTTCGAATTTGAAGCCCATTAACGGAGAACAATGACTATACTCCGTAAATTCCAGTCCGTGCGTGTATTAGCTACTGACGTGTACTCACACCTGGTGGCAAAACCATGGTTCAAAACCTTCAACGTAACGCAAGACAAATAAATTGACGTTTGAAATCCTACTTAAACTTCAGCGCATACATAATTCAAATTTCTAGTTACACGTGAATAATGAATAATGAAATATAATAATAATAATAACAATAATCTGGAAATTGAATAAAATAATATGTGTATTTAATATTTGTATAATCATAAATGTGTTTTTTATTTATTTAATGCTTTGACGACTGAGGTCATTAGTCAGTAAGGTTGGTAGGGTTGATACAGTAAGGTTGGAACTGTTGGTACGGTTGGAAACTGTTAGTTAGAAACACGTGTATGTGTGGCAAGGGTTTTGCACACTACAAAGCCGGGTGATCACCCATCCGAGAACTACTGGCAGCGGCCGTTGCTTACTCTCAATCACATGGCGTGATTGGTTTCAGCCACTGATAGCAATATTCATTGGTTACAATCAATTTATAAACTGTGTAGATTGTTTCGTGAACAGCTACGCCGCTGTATACGCATTGACAAAATAATACCATACTTATTAATCAATAATATACATTTATTACAGCAATCGGATGTTGTATATAAATTATACATACACTTGTATGTATGTATTACTGGGTATGTTATTATTTCATAGGGCATGCATAAATTATAATTTGGTTTACTTAGCGAATATACTGTATAGTGGTACTGGAATATCCGTTATACCGACCATTATCATTTGAATATAAATACTCGGAAACCACGACATGGTAAATTTATTATAATATTATCATCCCGACGTTTGCGGTCGAATTTCGGTCATTACGTACCTTAAGAGTTATTCTTCTGACGAAATATTGACGTATTTATACGCAAAGGTAAATAATTTATTATATTCCGTCCGGATGGTTTATGTTTTGAACAAAATATAGCCGCAGTTATATTTGCATACCTACAGAAATATCGTAAATTCGTAACAAACGTTTGTAGTATAAATTTATAGAAATCTAAGTGTGTTTATTTTCTTCAATAATTTCATACGTGCAATAAAAAAAACACTAGAGATTTCAACAGTGTGATTAAAATAAAAAATAAAATTTAAATATTCATAATTACATATTGTAAAGAAACGACATCAGTTGAGTGAACAAATTCTAGTGAAAAAACAAACGTTGTTATCCCATCGATAGCACACCGGTGAACAGAAAAGGTTAACGAAAAAAAACCTTCCCGACAATGAGTTTACTGGAACGATACATACAAAGCGTTTTATTTTTGCCCTTAACATAATTTTTCTTGCTGTGTTTTTCTTTCTACTAGCATTTCAGAAGATACACGTAATTTGTGTCAGTTTTAAAGGTTTTGCATCGTTTTTAGTTATTTTGTACATGTTAACTCATATTTATATAATTCGGTATACTATGTAATTTGTTGGCAGGTACGTATAACAAAAATGCTAGAAAATATAATCGGAGCTCTATATTATATTATTAGATATTTATTTAATTTATTATTTTCGAGAAGTGTTTGGAGAAAGATTTTTCTAAATTTCCTAGTTAGTATTATATATATAATGTTATAACCTCTGCTCTAAACACAATCATCGCGTGTCAATTTCGTACGGTATAATTATTATTTTTATCTACCCTAAAATTAAAAATAAATTTACATGCATATTCATGAAATATACGTCGACATATATTCATGTTTTTATGCAATAATTTAAATATATTATACAATTACACTATCATAAAAATATTATAATCATTAAAAATAATGGATTATTTATTTAAATAGTATGCAGTGTAGGTTTATACGCTATACAATAATCGTAAGCCACAAATATTATTTTAACAACTGATTATATGATATCCATATTATAATTAGGTTCATCGTATGATGATAAGTTGATCGATAAAGTACGTGCAAATTCATATTTTTATTCAACGTCTACTAGCTATCTAAATATAACTTTCAATTTCCTAAATAGCTGATTTAACACTTTTAATATGCGTACCTGTTGACGTAGGTATGATAGTACTAAGTAAGTCGTTATTTCGAGTTATACAGATATAATAATATACAAAATGAATCGCTATTCATGCAGAAAAAACTCGACGAAATAGAGTTCAATCACAGCTAATCAGTAGCCGGCATGGAAAATATAATTCATCGAACAATAATTGAAAAAAAATGCATAATATAATACTATTATATATATTTATTAATTTAAAAAAATGTGAAGCAATTATAACTGGAGTAGTTTTAAAATTGAATTATATATGTATATAATTGACATTGAAGTATGGATTAAAGTAAAAAAACTACATAAAATGGAATATTGAAGTAAAAATTATACCAGAATTCAGTTTTCCCATAGTTATTCTTAAATTTTTAATTTAAAAAAAAAACCGTTTAAATTATAAAATTCGTTCAATTTTGAAATTAAAATTAAAACCGAGGTAACTAGTTATAAATTATTGTATATTTTTCTTTTGACTTTTATGTTTGTAACTTATACATCCAGTAATAGTTCATAATAGATTGAGTTATAATATATTATTTATGCAGGTATGTTTATACATAATAAATAATGATTGAACATTGCTTATATACATAATAATATTACTTAGGAATTATTGAAAATATAAGACAATTAAAATATCTTTATATTTGATTATTTTCTTTATTGCCATCATTAAACAGTAGTGTTCTGAAAACATAAATAGGTATTAGTTGTATAAACGAGTTTAAGTACCTCTGTATAGTACATATTATTATGAAGTTTTTTTAATATTATTACCTTTACTGTTGCATTAGTAGTTTAAATAAAACACTTGTAATTGATTTTTATATCGTAGTAATATTATTATTTTATCAATGCATTCAAAACATGTTTCTTTGAGGTAATTAAAATATTTAATGGATTTATGATAAATTATTTTAAAAATAATTAAAAATAAGATTAAAAAAAAACTTAGAATGCTAGGTATTAAATATTATTTATTTTCAATATTTTGTACATTTTAAGTATGTATGGCTGTGAACTACAATAAAATGAATACATAGAATTTGACAAAAACTGGTAGGTATTGCACATACTTCAGTTTTTCAGTTTTTTTTTTATTTTTCAAGACTTTTTTAAAAAATTACTTGGGGTTTTCACCTTTTCCTCTTAAAGTGCAATATTTTCTTTCAGAAACCACCCTTACTATTGAATATTGGAGCATTTCTCAGCTATGAAAAGTATTTTTAGACAGAAGTGAAAAAAACAAACATAGAATTTAAAATTAAAATTAGAATAGGAAATAAACGAAGTAACGTTTCTGATTTAATAAATCAATATTATAACATGAAATATTTAATAATATCCTACAATTTTGAAATATTTCTGATAGGTATAGGTACGCAATTATGGTGTTTCATGTATGTAGTGTGTGTACAATGTACATATTATATAATAATTTATTAATCGATCACATTCTATAATATGAAGGATTTCGACAAAGTTATCCGTTTCTGGTCCTCATACATACCTCGACAAGGAATAATGTTTACGGGGTAACAATAATTGGTCATGCCTGAGCAATTATTATTACCGGTAACCGGTATCTATATGGGTATATGTTATAGGGTTTTCTGATTAATGGTCATCGTATGTGAATCTATATCATGTCTGATAATTAGTCTGGACCCAATAAAATGCTGTTTTTAATTAACCTTTTTACAAGCCTGCAGTAATTCAACTGTTTGTCTCTCATCAATCTGTTTGAATAATCTAATTTTCCTCTTACCTTCATAACAACCTACATATTGTTATGTTTGAATTGTTTTTCGAGCCAATAATTTTCTCTAGAATTTATTTCTATTTTATAGAAACTGTTTTTCTGTATAATACTATATGGAATACTATTATACCAAGTGAGATATTTTGTGCAGTGATTTATAAAACTATTCTTGATAGTTAATTAATTAATTATCTATTATAAAAGTATAACAATTGTCTAAATATTCTTCGAACAAAAAATATATTTCTATACTCAGAATTATAAAGAATACTTTGAAAATGTATTTTAAATTGAACTAATAACTAAGAAGCTTACTAATAATTTTAAACTGTGTTTAGCCGTAGGTACAATAACTAATTATATGATACAATTTTTAAAAGGTAGGAAAGTGGGTACCACTCTGTTGTATTCTGTACAGTGTACAGTAGGTAACAAATGCTGAGTTGGTCACTGTAATAGTGTAATGGATGCGTTAAATTTTAATTCATTGATAAATAATCACATACGAAAAACAAATCTCGATACGGTCTATCAGTCTATATTACTAAGCATACTTTCTGATACTATTACCATTAAAGTAATTTATTTTACTATTAGTAATACACTTAATATAGTACGTTGAATTCATTTTTATCGAAAACATTGCATTTGAAAATGTAATAGTATGTGTACAATTTAATAATAATATACCTACAAGATTCAAGTACACATGAAAAATATTTTTAATATTTTAAAACAATAATTCGTTATTATTTTTGTTTATTTATTATAAAATTGTGCCAATATATTTTTAAAGTTGTTTTGTTCCAATATAAACTACTTACGAGTAATAATATTAAAAATATTCTGAACATTTTATGTTCTATAGATATACAATGATTAAATAAACATATGGTTAAGTATCAATACAGTAACATATTATGTTCAGGTATCAATGGTTTTTCGTTTTTGTATTACAACGAAACACAAAAATCGGTTGAGAAGAAGTATTTAATTTATATGAGAATAATATCCAATGTCAAAAAAAAATGTACACTTATAACTCAAATAAAAAATAAATGTGACTTTCTGTTAAACTTTTATTTTGTTCAATGTAGAGAAAACTTATGACCAATCTCGTATTACGCTTCTAAACCGTAGATAAAAAAATTTTAATTTTAATTTAAATATGTTCTACAATTTGTTAAAATATAAAATTAAACACATTAGAACTTTAGTTAATACACTGCTGCGAGTGAATGATATTATATTAAAACATCCGACATGTTTAACATACACTATCGTTATTTTTTTACTATATTTACTCTGTATAAGTGTTACTCCATTCATGTTAATAGATTTTTCTCAGATATACCTACATCGATCGACGTTAAATCGTATATATAGAAAACTATCCAGCTTCTATCACCCATCACTCGACACTGACACTATGAAACAAAGTGAATATTAACTGTGATAATTGTATCATTCATAGTATAAACCATAGTCATAGATGTTATTATCGAGTATAAATAACCTATGGGTGCCATAGGTGTTAATTTGGTTACAAATCTGAGGGTGAGTGGGTAGACATATTATCAATTAACACGTATTAACATTATTTATTTGTTAATTTATTAAACTATACGCAGTTAAGTTAAGAAATACTTGAGGGGGAGGGGGCTTCAGAAGTTTTTATCTGGCCAAGCCCCCTTAAACCCCTCTAACTTGCGCCTATGAATACACATATAGTGACCTTTGGACTTAGATAGGACATTATAATAATACATTAATACATTATGTCAATTATGAGTTCTTCTAAAACTTCACTTATCGAGTTAGTGAACAAAAAAGTCAACAATATAAACAACAATAAAAATAATAAACCACAATCGCAATCAGAAAGTAGAAAATGATATTTATATTTCTTGCAGGTTACCCAAATAAAAACTTTTGCTACTGTAAGGAAATCAAATTATTTTTTTAATAAATCTGAACTCAGCTCAATTAATGCAAACGATGGCAATCAAATATTTTAATAGTAGAGTATCACACTTTCCATTACAATCTGACAAACGGTTAAAGAAGTTAAAATAAACCTTCATTCGTGGACTCTTGTTTTTTAAACTTAGTTAGCAACATAGGAATAAGCCATTTTGTTAGAAAAACAACTACCTAGATAATATTATTATTTGCATAATACATCACCTAATTATAAAACCCACCTATGTCATTGTTTTTGTTGATCTCGATCCTGATGGAAGCAATATTTTTATTTTTAGTATGGCATCTTTACTCTACCAGTGTATTAAAAATGAAGAACCATGCAAACAGTGGCAAATATCTCAGCACTTAAATTGTCAATCCCATGTACACTTAACACTAAAGGCTATCGCTCCCCTATTCTCTTCACTGGGTCAAATTCGGCGAAAGCCATCTCACTATAACATGTACTAAACCACGTAAGTCTTCTGTTATTTGCACATTATGAACCGGTAATCATTCTAAATTATAAGCTATGTACTGTCTATAAAGAACTCCAACAACGACGTCAACACCATACAAGTTCTAAACACGCCCACGTCCAACAGTCAACCAGCAAGTACTTATCACACACCATAAACACACATGCTCGAACCTTCGATAATGTGACAGGTAACGACATCATACAAATTGAAACAACTGATGATTCTTTAGCTAACATATAAAACGTCCATTTTAATTGTTTATATGAATTTAAATATATAAATATAAATCCCAAACTCTCCATTCTGCAGGCCACTGTCATTTCTAAACTGAATGAATCAAAAATTGAAAAATCATAATTAATTCAAAAAACACTTCAAAATCTCACGTAATAAAATTGTTGAACATAGTAGGCAGTCTTAAAATAAAGCTAAAAAGACAATTGTGTGGTAACCAGCTTATTTAAAATGAGAAAAAAATGAAAAAAAGTAAAACAACATTCACTCTTATGTTCCATGTTATTAGTTATTTTATCTATTTATCTTACATTCTTATATTGTTCATTTTTTGTAACAGATGACCTGAATAAAAATGTATGTTATAAATGTTATACTTTTGATTTACCATAAGTATTTAGTTTATAGTATTTATCAATATCATAGGAAATAAATTAGCCAAATTTGTTTTACCTACTTTATTTCTTCTGTAAAATGTATATATAGGTACTTAAATTTGAGCTGTAGTTTGAAGAATGTTTTTATCCTAACAACAGTAAAAATGTATCAACTTGGTACAAACTATTTTTCGTAATAATAATTGTATAAAACTTTTGTGAGTTTTAATCAAAAATGTAAGTTTTATCTTTTATGCTTCAAAATAACTGAGCTTAATTGTATTATTATTATTATTATATATATATATATATTATATACATACTAGAGTTAAATGTTGAAATTATTATAATAATAATTATTTTTACATTTAGTCATATTTTATCTATAGAAGAAAGTCTGAAAAATTTAAATTAAATTCAAATTATTTGAACAAGCGCACACACACACAAGTTTTAATTGATATACATTGAGGATAAAGTTGAAAAATGATGATAAGTTATTTTAAAATAAGTTAATTGAAAAACACAGGATAAAAAACTAAAAAGCTTTATTTTACGATTATAATATCACACCAAAATAATATCTAAATAACTGGCGAATAATAAAAAAAAAAAATTAAAAAAAAAAACACTCAACCGCTGCGGAGAAGCATTGTGTCACCAGTTGGTGGTTTTGACATTGTCGTCTTTAACATTTAATTTTTTTTCATGAAGTATAAACTGGATGACGCTTCTAGCCCAGACTTAACGTTTAGCTGACAATACGCTAGTGCGGGCACGAGCCCGTTGAGTTATTGAAAAGCCCATCGGTCCAGCACGGTAAACAATACACCTGAAATCGTTTTATTCTTTCCGAGAGAGCGAAAAAAACGGTCCGTATTCATTTTTCACACATACAGTACAAAACACATAAAAACAGTTTCGTATTGTAATTTTTGTATTTTCCGTCTCACCGTCATTCCGGAGACTGTCGCCGACTTCACGGAAAAAAAAAAAAAAAACAATAACAACACGCACCAGATGTGAAAAACGGTCTACCTGTCAAGAGGTCGAGATTTATACCCCCTCCCCCCCCCCCCCAACCCGTTCATCACAACCCTCATCACATCCTAATTTTTATCGAACCACTGCTGACGAGCTGGAAATAGACCGTTACAGATAGTGTTCTTGTGATGCTTTTCGGACCGTATAAATTTGACCTAACCTATTATACTACAGTCCAAAAATGAAAATACCTCTAGTACTTATATTGTGTTGTGTGCAAATATTGTGTATACGAATAAACGGGTTTCAGTAAATTCCTATAAATTGCTATCAGACGCCGAACTAATTGTATTATAGGCACGGACGTCATTAGAGTGTTTTCATAATAAAATCCTCTTTATTTTTTCGAAAACTTATTTAAGTTTTTTAATACACCGTTGCCTCGTTCGTTACCATTCAATAACTTTAACAGTGACACGTTTTTTGCCCCGTAAGTTCGAAACCAGCATGTCAAAATAGCAATCATAACATTGATACCTATATTATTATTGAAATACTTTTTTCAAGTAAGATCACGTTTATATAACATAATATCATACATTTTCGGTTCATATTGTTTACGTGATAAAAATAATGCAAATTTTAATTTTATACTATAATAATATATCTTCACCAAATTTACATAATTTTATATTTTACATAATATTATTCATGAGATTTTATTATTATTAATTATTATTGTTTTATGCATACAAAAAAATTATAATTAATATATTTAAATGTAAACTCATATATTTTACCATTGTTCGTTAAAAAAATTCTTTGTTAGTAATTCAGTGGATATTTTAACTGGCGCGCATTGAAACATATTTTTTTTCACCTTAGCTCATGGTATTTTTAATAACTTGGGACATTGTTTTTTTTACAATTGATATGCCTAAATAACGTTTATAAGAGGAAAATAAATAAAATGAATATTTTATAAAAATGTAAAAGGGGATTTGATACCAACCTTTTTTATGGAGTTTAATATACGTAATTTTCTAAGTATGTGCGTGTGAGTCATATTAATGTACTCAGACATTCACAGTTGTAAGTGATCATCTATGTGTATTACCGTAGTATAAAAGAGATTGTGGGTTCTATTTAAGTTTTTTTATTTTTCAAAGTTTTCTACATTTTCAACTTCATATTTCAGTGTAGATTATTTTTCCGAAAACGTTTATGTAGGTAAATAATGTTAGTCTTGGTCTGAAGACTGAAATATAATGGTCTAGCATTAAGTCTAGCATTAAAGTATTATATTATGCATTAGTAATACTCCGTTAAACCTATACATGATTAATTATTGAAACTTGATAATAATATTAGCACGACTAATAATATAGAATTGTATGACATAATAATATATAGGTACCTATTAGAAACCCAGCCAAAAGAGGCACTACTGTACGATTAATAATATTAATAATTGCTTCTACATACAAGTACGATATACCTACACAATTGAATGATAATATTCAGTTCAATTGACCTAGAATCTAGATTTTATCAATAGATTCTATTAATATACCATACACAAAAATTATTTAGTGTCTTATAAAGAATTATTTGCTTAAGAATAAATTTTAGTTTGATATTACATTTTCATCACTAGAATTAAAAAAATATTGCCTAGCCTAACTATTTCATTATCAATCACCAAAGAATAAAAATTTTGAGGCGTAATAATTAAATATATTATACTAAATTCCCCTTTCTAATAATAATTATTCTCTTTACATATACATAATATGGGTTAGATACCAGGAAAACAGAGCCCAGTACGGTGGCACATTGGTACCTATATTGAATATTGATAATATAAATTTAGGACCTAAAATTATTACCTACCCGTTAGTCAATGGTCATAACCTGTGCATAATTAATTGTATTAGTGAAACACATTTAGTAAATTTGCATTATTAAAATAACATATTATTATCACACCTTTAAGATATAGAAAAAGTATACATCACGTACAGTCGCAATGTTTAGTCACCAATCCACACGTCATGATATCATACGTCATTAGCTACCAATGTATCAAGAGGAATTGAAGTTTTTAAACTTTACAAAAGTGTAAAAAAAATGTAAATAAAAATTTTGAAATATATTATTTTGTGTTCATATAATATGTTAAAATGGTTTAAAAGATAACAGATAAAATTGAAAAATAATAATTAGGTACTAATTAAAAACATTTAATTTATTTATATGATTCCAATAGTATTGAATCAATAATCAAGATGATGGTGAAATTATTGATTTAGTTGGCCATGCAAAAGTGATTCATCAACAGAGAAACATTATTCATTATCGTTAGATTATAAATTGGTTTGGACGTTCGAAGTAGAAGAGAACTGCGTCCATTAATTTTGAAACCTTAGCAAAAAAAGCTTTGAATCCAATGTGTCAAGTGTGTAATTTTCACCGTATTGCCATTGGCTGGACGTCCGGTCTACTTCCGACGAATCTAAGAGGTAGCTACTTATTAACACAATAGTGGTAGGGAAGTGGATCGTTACTATTAGCTCACGTGGACAGCAGCCATCTATATTCTATACCCATAGGTTATCTTAAAAGATTGAAGTGTTGAGAATCCAATGCTCAATACAAATGCATCTATAGTTGTGGACTCTGTACAAATGTAGGACAATTAAAACGAGAAAACCTCTTCAAATATATTTTAATATTTATTATTCAATTATTTTTATCGTGACGAAACTATGTAGGTACTATGTCAAAATCCAATTTAGAAAATTAACTTAATAGCTACTAAGTTTTGTTATGACTTAAACGTATTGTGTACATAATGATATATTTAAAATTGTATATTAATATTTGTTAATATTATTTCATGCTACCTAATAATTAATTAATTCAATTTTATGACAAGCGTTAAAATATAGGTGTTTTAAATCTTTACTCATAACATATTTTTGTTGGCATTTTATATTTTTTATCCATAAGATTAACACTATAGTAAATTACTAGAACACCTCAGCAGAAAATAGGTTTATGGATATAATGAATTATCATTGATTGACCATTGTTGATTTAAATACACATACTATAATTCTGGAATTCTCTCCAAATCCTATAACATATTATTTTTTTAGTCAGATAAAATGGTATATATTTATAATATAATATAATTGACGATTGTCAATTGTATTATGTATACACAATATATATGTTGCATGTTATATCAATTTATAGTAAAATTTTAACAGATAAATTTAATTTTTCTCGACCAAATTTATGCAATGTATCATTTTAGTACTACCGTGCCATATTGCTCTGCACTCTTATGAATGTTTATGCTAATTTATAAACAACGAAATAAAGTCTAAAAGTTGTTAATTGTACTTAACTCTAACACGTTTAATATGTAACAGCCAAATCTGACAAAAACAAGCAAAATAATAATTAACTAGTTTGGTACAATAACATCAGATTCTAGTCTCCCAAACCCAAATTACGAAATTTCTAATAAAACTATAATCGTAAAATTAATCGTAGAATGTTGAAATTGTTTGAATCGTAAACAAAACACTTTATCGTGACAATTGGATTAATCCATAACTTTACATAATGCTTGGTACGTGGTTTTGAGAAAAAACGATAAGAGCAAAACGCGCATGTAATACGAGTAAATTATTGTTGATAAAAACGGAAAAATGAACGTTTATAAAATATAAATATTCTACGTCATTTAATACATAAACCCCCCCTCACCCCCCCTAAAACAAAACTGGTAATTTGCTGTCGCATACTCTCTTTCTGAAAATCAGCCTCGGATCGGTCCCGTATAAACAGCAGATAAATTTTGGTTAACTGCGTGGTAGTATTGCTCTAATACGAATCTTAGTTGTTTTTGTTGGTATTTTATTTCACTGAGTAATTTCGAAGAAAATTAAAAGAGGTAAGAAGAGTAGGGACAGAATTGAGTAAATAGCGAGTAAAAACTCAACAGCGGCTGGCGATCAGGATATAAATCGATTTCGGCTCCAGATGTGACCTCGACATGTTATAAGCGCCGTGGAAAGAAGGAAAAAAACACCAATGACCGAGCTTTTAGTTGGTGCCATTGTCTGGTAAGAGAAAACGCTAATGAAGTTTGACTTGATGGATTGATCTATTTCGTACTGTTTGTGGGGTAGTCCACCCACAACGCCTTTGCCTTTATTCTGTATAATAATATACAGACTACTTCTATTGTGGTTGTGTTGGTTACCAGAGGAATAAAAATAACATTGTCACTCGGTGGAGACAATTTTTACTCTAAATAAGACTGTTTTAATTTCATTAAAATTTACAAAACTACGTTGCCACTCAACAAAAACAACTTTTGTTTTTCATAGAACAGCTCACCCATATTTTGGTTTGTTTTGTTTTCAATTCATTCGCAATACGAGTGCAATGGCAGTTTTTAAACTTTGTATTTCAGCACAATAAAGTTTGTTACATAAATAAACTATTCCTTCATTGTTCTTTAAAAATGAGAATAACTACGAACCTAGTCTCTCAGTTCTAAAATTAAATCAATTTTATTTAGTTTTCTTACTTTCAAAATTGAATTGTATGATATAATAATACTATTATTATAATTTATTGAGGTAATAATAATAAATTCACTGAAAACGTCATATCCATAAAATTGAACCAAATTATAATGCAAATATTTATTTAAACTTAAATACCTATGTTAAATTAATAAAGGCGTGTAAAATTATCTGTACTTTGTTGTTGACTTATGAAAAAGCAGTACTTACAAGATATTTATAACATATTTTAATATGTAGATAAAAGAAAACTGTTATGCTTATCTACAAGACATGTATCATAAATAATCATTAGATGATTTCATGATGTAAATACCTATCCATATAATCATATTTTATTTAATGGGCAATATGTATAATATAATTTAAAAACTATTGTACCGGGAAAATAATTTTAAAAACATATTGTTAACACTTATGTTATTAAACATTTTCAACCAGAAAAACTTTTCAAAAAAGACCACACAAAACGATTTTATATTTTAAAAGTAAATAAAACTTTTTTTGTATGCTATTTATCACTTTTAGTTTTGTGTATATTACTTAATGGCCGTTCAGAAAATTTAAAAAAAAATATTAAATGTTGTAAGTATACCATATGCCATATGGATCAAAATACATTTGGAAATAAATATAAAACCATTGTTTTCCTACTTCCGGTATACTAACTAGAATTTGCTATCTACGTAATTATCAAATATAAATACATAATGTAACATATCTGGTGTTATCGAAACATGTATACTACACACTGTCCATAATCATAATCACATATTATCGCAAAACAGATTTTCATTACTATTTCCGCTTTGTACTTCCGTGCTGGGTTTCGCTACAAATTGTCATGTCGGAAAATGTTCCTCCGAAACGGCGATACGTATAATGTTAATCATAACTAATTATTACGACAAAATTTAATCCAGTAGTGTTTCTACCCCCATATATAGATTATGTCTATGCTTCATTTTCTAACCCTACTTAGAGCGAGATGGTAAAAAAAAACAAACAATTTTTTCAATCTATAGTGACTGATATGCATTATTATTATGAATGCTAAAAATATCATATTCGATTAGGTAGGCAAAAAAATTAATAATTAATATTTTGATAACATATCTATTATCTGTACATAAAAACAAGAATATTATTTTTACTGCGAGGAAAAACCCGTTCACAACAATACTTATAACACTATATGTGGTAACTAAATCTAAGACCACACAAGTTGAGCTTGAGCGACAATAGTGTTCTATATAATAAAGTCTAACATGACCAGTGACCACAGTATTTCCTTATTATTTTTTGTACCTATATAAAATTAATAATTGTGTATCAAGTATTTTTATGTCTACTTTGACAAAATATTTTATGATCCATGCTTTATTACGTATAAGACAATAATTAATAGTTCTATCATATTTTAATATTATTATTGTTAATATACAAATATCTTGTGACAGTATGCCAATGGATTTATTTTAGATTGATTTGTCGACACTAGATATTGAAAATAAAAATGATTTTATTGGTAATAATTTTCTTTCCGTAGATTCAAATAAATATTCTAATATATTACGTAACAAAATTGTTATTATATTCGTACACTTGTTATAACAATAATTTATTAATAATATGTACCTGCTTCATAATATATATTCATGGCATAAATGTAATATTATGTATAATAATATTAAGGTACCAACAAAAATCGTTATTATTTGATTTGATTTGAACGGTATAAACAATAATTGATTATTGTTGGCTATATTATATTGTATTGTTAACTTGTATTCACTATCCAATAACCCTTTCTATCATCGCGGTATTATAGTTTAAATGTACAATACATTATTATAATCAGCACTAAAATGTAAACACATATTATATTTTTTTTTAATAACCACAGCGTGTCATCTCCTGTAAATCCTAAACACTAAATTATAATACTTTGAATAAAATTAAATGCACAACTTAATGTTATATTAATGTCGGTATGTATTATACATTTTTTACAAAAAAAGAAGGTTATTGTCAATCTGTCAAAGTAATAGGATCTATGCTATAAAAAAAAACTTCATAACACCAAATTTTATTTATACAACATGCAAAAGAAGTTATTATTTTTTTTTATACATATATAATGTTTTTATAAGCTTTTATAACTCTTACACTTTGCATATATTAAAACTACTTAATTTAAAAAAAACAGCCCTTTATCCTTTTTTTCTGGCCTTGTAGTTGTGTGCGTGTGTATGATATTGGATGAGAGGTGAGTTTGCATAAATAGATGTTTAAAGCTGGACATTGGCGTGCCTGTTGGTCGTAATTCCATTGGGTTCAGTTAGGTGTAAACATAGGGGTCTCATCACCTGAAGTCCGCCTCTGGTTATCATATTTAAATTTCTCTAATGCATTCATAATATTTAAATTTTCGCCAGGCAATAAAACCAGGACGTAGCCGAGTAATTGCTTTTTTGCACCTTCCACCGTCTCCGGAACACCATGCAACATTGTAAAGCAAATAGCAATTCAAACGATCCGAGCAATATTTTATGATACTCGAGACTATATTATTATATTATTTTTTTCTGACATTGAACCAAACTTTATATGATAGGTAGTATTGTTATTTCAAATTAGTAGCTCCTGTCATGAAATTGAATGAATTTTTTATCTTTAGAATTAAATATAACTCAATTAACAAGCATTAGACGACATAATTGTGTGTAGTAATTAAATAAAATATTATATAGGTTACTTGTCACAGAAGAGCAGTTTCTAAATTTGGTCGTCATTCCAGCAAAAATATTAAGTCAATTTCTTAATTAATGTACATAATATATGTAAAAATATCGTCTAACTTTTTTATGCTAACATTACTATTGACTATAGTTTTATATGAATTAGCTAAGTTGTATAATATATTATATATATTTATTCAATATCATTCTATCAGTGGATAAATGAATTTCACTAATTTATAGTTATATGCGTCTATTTAATTAGTACAATTATAATTATTATTTATTATTTTTGTTATTATTATTATATGATATTATGATATGCAATACTTTTATAAAGTGTCTATCTCCAGAAAATTCACTTATCTTTTTACAATAACTATAGGTTTTTATCTATGTATTATCTATAAGAAAAAATAATTTAAAAGTTTCAAACATTATTATACGATTATACACTAAGAATATTGATGGTTATAAATGTTCAAACTTTGACAAGCAGTTCATTATCTGTTTATACGTAATATGAAAATTTGTTTAAATTTATAATATAAATGTAATGCACTAGTTATAGTATATTTTACACGAAATACACATTTATACTAGGTGGTTTTGTATTTACACATGCTCACTATAAATAACATATTATTCAATTAAAACACTCAGCAGCTATTGGTGGGTACTCTGTTTTATATTCTATTACTATTTAGTTAAGCTACCAGAATAATAAACATACCTATTTATCTAAAGTGTTCGATTGACAGTAGTTATACACACTTTATCAGATACATCAAATTTTTAATTTATAACAATTACAGGGTATGTTATATACTATATAGGAACCTTTATTTTCATATCATGTTAAGCCAAACAGTTTTCTTATTTAAATTTAAATATTAGGTAAATATTAATCGGTTCGTTATAATTAATTATAGTATTATATGTTTATATGAATATGATTACTATTTTTATTCTTTATCTACCCCCTCTCAATGTCTTCCAAGTTCAACTATAAATAATCTAAGGTCGATATTAAAGTTATACCGACATATCGAAATGCTTTCAATTAATTTATGCCATTCGTATTATACGGTATTAGAATGTTCATGAAATAGTAATCTACTATTAAAGTGTATTATACGCGTAATATTTGAACTTCAGAAGAACACTACAAATAGTTTTAACACAAAAAACTTCGGTACTACCAAAGCAATAAAAATCGTGTAAGTAGAAGTTACAAAACAAAAATACATTAGTAAAATATGATAGTTGCTTTCGAATATCATTGTTGAAGATTATTTTAAAAAACTCATACTAATGTCATAAGATATGAGATTAGGCACATAATATAGGTAATAAACACGTATCGAAACATTTAAGACAGTCATTATGTATAAACTAAAAAAGAAAAACGCATTATGATATAGGTATTGTAGGAAATGATGACAGTATAAATTCACTTTTTTAAACTTTACTACGATACTTACAATTATTTATTACATTTCTGTCATAATAATAACTTTAATGTAAAAATAATATATTAAAATGATGGTTTATAGATTTCATTACGCCATATTTTAATCATATACATAAAACAAAATTATTTAATTTTTATCAAAACTTGTTTTTAAAACAAACTGTACATTCATTTGGGTGCTAGTCAGTTCTTAATAGGTTCTATATAGTATGATAGGATTTCAAACAGCTATAGAATAAAACTATTATTAATTAATCATTAAATCATATAAGTTTTGTTCACGGTCCACTTATCTGAAATAAGTTATAACTATGCCAAGCTTTCAAGGAAACTGTATGGTCACATCCTCATCTCCATCAAAAATACCTAAGGCTATATGTGGCGTGGCAGTTTTTATCTGATCAGATGGCGAACAATAATTACCAAAACGGCAATGTATCGGACACAGGAGTTTATCTGTTTTTACACAGAACCGTTTTTGGCACCAAATGGCAAGTTACGTTTTCAGCAAGTTTCGTGTAACACTAGCAATTCGATTAATCTTTGGGTTGGTTTCTCCTTTTTTTTTCATCTTACGAACTCACAATTTTGAAGGATCGATTGGCAACATGTTGCGCATTGTTCGGATTTTAGGTAATCTCAGTTCAGTCGACTGGACCATTAACTATTCTGGTCATTCGAATATCATTATAAACGTACAAAATCGTGTACCTATACATAGAATATATTATTTATGTTTATGTATGCCAATATAATATATAACTTATAAATATTTAATGATTTATGTGTTTCGATGTACTTATGCATAGTTTAATAATTATTGTTTTCAGTCATCCAAGTTAACTTGGGTTTTTAACTTTTATAATTTCAACTACTCTATCTGACTTGTAATCTGACCTAATTAGAAACTGTAAATTATAAGAAAGTATTAGGTATCCATTCACCATTGTAATTTGTGAATTTCAATAGAACTTTGTCAATTATTGTAATATCCAAAATTTTTTTAATACCTATGTATTAATTATTATTATTATACCTACACGTCTTATAAAACGCTTTTTATTTTATTTCTGGAATTAATCGATTTATACTTCAGATATCTAACGGTGTTTATTCTTAAACTGTTTTTTTCTAAAAAAAAAGAAAAGAGAAACGCGTTCGATTGATTATATATTATGTTATATATAATAATAAATATTTTTATAATACGAATCTATTTGCTGATTTCAACTAAATAGGATGAAAATCTAACACTCAGTCCATGCAATCTGTCCATATTCCTGTTAAAGCTTATATTTTATGATGTTTTATTTATACTAACTTTAACTATTATTTATAACATAACAATATTATTATTGAATTAAAGGTGCATAATGAATGATAATTACTATAATAACACAAATCTGAAAAGCTACATATTGATCGAATGAGGACTGAGGAGTTAATTACAAACAATATAAAGGATAAGAATTTATATCATCACCCGGTGCAAAAAACTTAAATGGTGAAATCTATGACACTCACTAGGGGGAATAGTTTAAATGGATTAGATTCAATACCATAATATTTTACATTGAAATTAATTAATTAAAACACATATTATTTAAACTGTGCAGTTTGGGTAAAATTTGCCAACTTTTTTACGTTACAGTCGATATTCAATCCCTTATTCTGTCTTTCAATGGCCAATTTAATTCTCTAATACAAAAATGTGTGTAAAGAGTTATTTGAAGGGGTTTTTTGTAACGCTCAACAAAATATTGTTGAATTCAAAGCTAGAAGTATACATTTAGGTATAATGCTGAACTGAGTATAAATAAGTAGTTTCAACCATCATAGTCCAAATAAATTAATATATTATAAGGTAAGTACCTACTTAATAACATGAAAAACAGCATAATTTAAATTTACAAGTTTAAAAATTTTCATTGTTACAAATGTTATACTTGCAACATCCCAATCATACCACTGTAACATGGTGTTATATTTTTTTTATGTCAAACTTAAATTTAACGCCAAAATAATAACACAACGTAACAATTACCAACATAATTTATGAGAATTGAATAGTGTATGTCTTATTGAATAGGCACTTACATATTTTACTCATAGTTAAATTTTTACTTAGCGTTTCATACAATATGAAAAAATAAAATAAAAATAATTTTAATGGTATGCATTCAACTACCAATATAACTTTTTAATAATTTACAGACAATATATACTATGGAAATATTTTTGGTATTTTCATTTTCTCTAGTAATCGAAAGTTTGAAATTTACTATTAATACAGATTATAAATTATACCTACATTTATAATAGGTATATATTGTATAAAATATAATATAATTACAACCTAACTAAAGACATACATAAAATGTTTGTAAGCAAAAGGTATTCCATAGAAGAATTGAAGACACCTAACTCTATATAATTCAAATTAAGTGTATTTCTTTTAATAAAAAAAAAAAGGAACTTAGTCGAATTGAAATTGTTTATAAAGAATTTGTTGTTTGTGGATAAATCAATAAAATGTTTTTTTTTTATTACAACCATCTTATTTCATAACATCTAACTGTATTGGTATTGTTCGAAAACTGACCACAGAATAATATTATATTATAATATATACCGTATATAATAACAGTACACTGTACTGACGTTAATTATATTCCACGTATTTCACTTTACCGGACGTAATTAAATGCATATATATATATATATATGAAATGTCATGTACTATTATTGACATATTATCTAGCCGGTGGTATACATTGTATCCATCAAACTTTGATGATTTAATTATGATGGTCACTGCAATAACAATTAGTTTATTCAATCGATAATATGGTTAATTTATTTTTTGACGTTTTTTTATTTTTAAACATTGTATCATTATATTATATTAGGTATAGTTTTGTCCGTATTCCATTTAATGTACCTATATATGTATATGGTATACGTTGGACGTTTTAATACATAATGGAGTTAATTTTAATATTATGAATTACTGTTGTAGGCTTTAGCTAATCATATTCTCATAACAAACCAAATTCAGAACGTTTTGGAAACGATTTCATGGGGCATAATTAAATCACTCAAATACACACACAGCAAAACAATCAAGATTAATTACTTCCACGCCGCATAATTGCAATGGCGCAGTAGGTCTAGTCGATATTGTTCCTACATAATATAGCTAATACCTATTGTGGCGTTTTGTGGATAAAAACGAAATAACTGAATACTTACTGAATAAACTAGAAGAACAATTTTTACAAACATTTTTTAGACATTTAATCGCTGATTTTTGAAAAAAAAACAAATAGAATTGATATTAAAATGTCCTATGATTGTAATGTTTAATAGGTGCCTAGGAAAAACTATATGTTTAAATTCAGATTTGATCAGCTCTGAGTAGATGAATAGTATGTTTTATAAAATGGTATACAACCAATATACGGGTAAATTATTACCTATAGGTTCTGACCTACAGTGTTTGGAAATAAAAGCTAAAAATTAAATAATAATATTGTACCAATAAGTGTTCTGTAGAAACCAGATTTGTTATTTTTAATGAAAACGCAATTTATTATTTCAATATTTTATAGTTCGTATACTGAAATTATTCCAATAAAGCGAGTTTTAACAAACGAACCACAACAAATATTCATTTAGTTTCTTGTAGTATTTCATCGATTGCATAACTGAGTAATTTTTAATGTAAGTTGAGATTGAAATGCTAATCTTCAACAACTGATTAATTTAAAACTGTCCAACAATTTATTGAATTTGATATAAATCGATCACATAATATGTCCGGAAAAATATTATTTGTATTAATGTTTAAAAGCACATTAAAATACAGGTGTTTTAAATGCTACTGCAGATTTATTCATCTTTTTTGGGTTATATCACTAGGTTATAATCATAAAAATATTAATATTTCTCTTTAATAATTTCAACCTTGCCTTTCATAATATACCTATAAATTGATCTGTTTTTCCACCAACAATAAATTATAATATTATGCTTACCTAATTAAAAAAATATCGTTACGTTATTTCATTGTTTTTGATTTAATATTATATATTACTCATAGGTAGTTCACCAATTAAAGCATAATTTAAAGATGGCAATAATATAACTAATTTTTTTAGTTTCTGAAATGTATAAGTAAAACACAAGTTATTATTTTTCAAGATTTTTGTTGTAAAATAATAATAATGATTTATTTTTATCACTATTGTGTTGGTTTCAACTTTAAATATTATTTATCAGAGTTAAAAATATTATGTATAAAAAGTAAAAACTCGATAAACTAGGAATAACAAAGTATTATTAAATATATATGTTTTCCCCCACCCAGTGAGCCTACATTTTAGACGTTCCTGAACAATAAGCATTATGAATTCATCCAGTCCATGATTTAGGTTGGTTGGGGGAGGTAAGTGCGGAGATTTTTTTCTACTTTTATATTTTATTCTAACAATAAATAAACTAATTAAATTCATTCAGAACTTTATTAAAAAACTTTTCTTCTTAAAAATGTATATTGCGATAATATGTAATAAAGTTCATTCTCTTTCTGTAAGCTTGTTGTAATATCTTGAAAAGTTGCTAGAAAAATCTTAAAATAACGATTCTTAAGTATAATACCTACAGGTAACCAGGCCCTGATAGGCCCGGTTAGTTTCCGAGTTGAATTCGGTGGCCATGTACATTTAGGTCCAGTTTAGTAATATATTATGACTGAAAATATTTAAATACTCCGAACTACCAACAATTAAATATGAATAATAATAAATACCTATTATATGTCTTACTGAAAATGGGCTGATGTTAACTGATTAGGGCTGGTTAAAATTAAAAAACTCGGTGGTCCGAAACCTCGCCTATCCGGTTCTGTAGATAGCAGGATGTCACGTGGTTTTAATTTTGGAGATCCTACAACTGTATATACCTTGTTTGAAACTCGTGCAATATTATTACTAAACTTTACATTGTATTCATTATTCAGGTCGATATTTATTTAACTATTTACGCACTCGGATACACTACTATTTTGTGTACATAAAAATATATCTAAAAATTGCCAAAATGAGTCAAACCTGTGATATTTCTCCATTTAATAAAGCCTTTGAATCAACAATAACACAAAATAAAAAAACCAAATTTTTACTTTGTCCGGTTGAGATGATTTGTCACCCCTTTAAAATTGCTCCAGCGGTGCAGATACTATATACACCGTTGCGTGCCCTCCCCCACATTAATTCGGCAATGGTCTTATTGATATTAAATCGTTGGTTTTGAAAATTTGTTTTCAGACGGGCTTCGACGAATTTTGATCCGGCGGCCGGTCCACAAGCCCGTGACGAGTATCATATGGCCCTGCTCGGAGCACTTGCGGCCACCGGCAGTAGACGCCAGGGCTGTGTGCTGCGGGTGGCGGCCGACGCGATAACGTTCTACTGCGGTGGTGACGTCGTAAGTGGCGCCGGTGACAGTGGCGGCAGTGGCGGTGGCAGTGGCGGCGACGGTGCCGCTGAATATTACCCGGTCGCAGCGGCGTCCGGCAGGTTGTCTGCCACTGGCGACCGATTTGGCGACTACTTCCGGCGGCCCATCCGGTCGGTGGCCACCGTCGAAGACGGTTCCGGCGCCGGCGGCTACTACTACGACACCGAGAACGGTTCGTCAGCGGCCGCCGTCCTGGCCAACGCGACGGCCGGCGTGGAACCGTTCCTGAATGGTTCGTTCAATCACACGTTTGGCGCCGAGGTAGAAGACCTCACCAACTACATATTCGTCATCTCCATCGGCATAATACTGGGTGCGATGATTCTGACGACCATTTGTGGTGAGTCAATCATTATTGTTGGCCGTGCGTTGGTATGACTGTATGACCCCAAGTCTTCATATTCAATTTGCATGTCAGATGATTTAAGGTATTTTAGATAATATATAATAAGATTCGGTGAACCGCTATTCTCATGGCTTGAGTCTTATGTAACGGGGGGGGAGGTAATTCGTAAAATTAAATGTTGTGTGGTCGGCTATAGTTAATATTACGCCGCAAGGTGGTCATCTAACCCCGATATTGTTCGCTTTTTCATTAATAGCATCAGTTCCGTATTAAAGTATTGCCAATTTATTTTGATATAAAAATATTCCTACGCATTGATTCTGTTCGTGACTGTGAACTGCTTCAGAGCGAACTTAATGCCCTATTAACTTGGTCTAGACAACTTACTAGGCTTGGACCTCTGTATTCCTAAGTGGCATTATATCTATATGTCATTCACACTTTCTCATAGTCCTATTCGTCAGGATTATTTATTTAATGGTATCAGACTAAGTTTTTCTGGTAACAATGTTGTAGAATTAGGTATCACATTTGATAGCACTCTAAACTTAAATGTCCATATTGAAAAAACGAAGTGCAAGGCTTTGAAAATGTTTGGCTTGATTAAGATAATTTTATCTGAATTCAGTATGTGTAGTTCTTTAAAAGCGATTAACTGTGCTCTTGATCGTTCCCACCTGGAATACGGTATAGAGATTTGGGACCCTCAGACTATGCGTGACTCTTGCCAAATTGAGCGTGTTGAACGTAATTTTTTGAAATATGCATCTTTTGCTCTACATATTGACTGCTCACCGCACGACTATACTTCAGTGCTACAGAAATTAAATTTAGAGGCGTCGAGTGCTAGAAGAATCAATGCTAACCTAGTTTTCTTATCGAATCTCATGAGTGATGAAATAGATGCTCCTGATATTATGTTAGCGAGGATAAATTTTCATGTCCCCGGTGCTAATTTGAGTACTTTTTCTCCTTCCCGTGACCCGTTCTGTGAGACAAATTATTTATATAATGAACTTGTTTTGCTTAGATGAAATTAGCAAATGGGACCCATCACTTCTAAACAATTCTCTATCTGTAAAAACATGTACTTTTTATTTTATATTATTATCTTATTTAAGTGCTAGTAGGTATGTGTATTATTAAATTATTAATTATTTATGTTGTGATTACAATGTCAAGGGCCTGTCCCGTTTATTATTACAAATAAATAATAAATAAATAATGAAAACAGTCAAATTCAAACAGATGAAAACTACACACTTTATGCTATATAAAACAGTAAATGTTACATATCTGCAGGTAAACTATAACTTCGCTACACGTGATAAAAAAAAAACTCGTCCTTGTATTATGTAAACATGTACCAAGTGGTGTTGGTTCGCACACATTGGGTTGTTATAAACTCAAATTATTACGAGTCATGTACAACGTTCTCTCAAAATAAATTGTATTAGACAAATGGACGGGTGCAATATTATACGGGTTATTTTGATACGTGATAATGGTATTATAAGGATGAACTTAAAATGAACGTTAGGTAAGTAGGTACTTCGAAACCGAGTTTCACTCATAAATTCTGATGGTTTCGAGAATTGAATTTCTGAAACGTGCTTAGGCAGGTAGGTACGGCTTCCAATAATATTCATGAATATTTTTATTCTTGTGGTAAACTAGATTCAACTATTTAAAACTAATATTTATATTTATTAAAATATCATATTATTATATTATATTGTAAGGCATACCTGAAGGTGTGGAAATTATTTGCATATTATATATTATTTTCATGACTGTTGAATTTCCATTTTATAGTCATTATTATTTGTGTATGAGAAGATTTACATGGAGATTTATAAAATTTGTTCACATTAAATGTCTTTAAGTTCAAATTTTTATTTCGTGATAATCGATTTAAAACAACTCACCAGCGGCGTGATAGTATCTGCCAGCCCACACGGACAACAATGGCCTGCAAAACCATTTTATTTTTCATCATAAGCATTTTTTACCGTATTACAATCAATTATCGATCTAGGTAACGATTACCCGTCATCGCATCCCACGTATTATTCTTTTGTTAGAAGAGTGCATTGTTTTGTTTTTCATACTAGGTACAAGTCTACAACGAATAAATCGATTCCGTCGTAATTATTTCGATCAGGTTGGCACCACCTGTATTTCAACAAAACATTCATTACAATATTAAAACTCAGTTATTTGTTGTTTTTTTTTTAATTTCGTATATTTACAATAGGTGGCTGATTTTATTTTTACCTTTTTCGTTACGTTTTTATGCAACCATAATACCCGCTCTTCAGCACTTACACAGCGATTACGTCAATCAAATAATTGAACGATAAATTTAAAAATTACGTTTGTACTTTGCATTTGTTTTAAATTTGTACATTACAAACGAATAGTTTCCGGTATTTTTATAAACAAAAACTACTACTAAAACTGTACCATAAGTGCACTGGTACGTACCGATGTGCTTTCATATTTTAAAAATTTCTTTTTTTTTTGCCATAATGGTTTTTTTATTTTATTTTTTTTTATGACATTTCAACTCACATACACGTATATGTATTTTTAGTTACCTGATTTTAAAACCACGCACACAAGGTAAAAAAACACCAGACTAACGGAATAAACCGCTTGTATAATGAAATCAACAACGTTGGGAGGGTTTTGAAGCGTAATGGTTACTAGCGTAGGTAATGGCAAAAGAAGATCTGAAGGAATGAAAATAACGTAAAAATGTTTCCATTCATAAGTTATTTAAAAACTGCTTTATAAAAAAATTCAATATGAAACCCCGTTTAGAGTTCATTTAAACACAAATAGGTAACTCAATTAAAAGTGGGAAATATGTGTCAGAAAAAACATATTTTTATTATTGTATAACTAAATAGTGTTTGTATAAAATTATTGGTTCATAGGTAAATACAAAAATTCAATTTAAAAAAAAAACATGTATACAATAGATATTATGTTGGAAATTGCAATATAAATAATATTTTTTTAATCGCCCATGAGGAATAATAACTAGAAATGTAATAAAAGTAGACAATTGTTATAGCAACCGAATAATTTTTAAAATTATATAAGTGAAAATATGAAGAATATTTTCATAATGAGACAATAGCTGTAATCTTATATTTTTATGTGTATTTGTATCGGACATATAAGATTTAAAATCTATTTGTTTCTTAATTTACATACAAAAAAAAAATCCATATAGGTAGGTAGTTTTAAAATATATACTAAATATTATATACCTACATATTTTATAACATTCAATATCCAATACCTGTTCTGAATTTTTCTCTTCTTCAACCACCCAAGTTTTGTAGTAGGGTATAAAATATACAAGTTAAATTTAAAATAAAATACAAATTGATCATAATAATTATATTTCACAAAATGTACATCAGAAAATTAAACCATAAGATATTTTTTAATTATTTTGAACAAAATATATTAAGTATCCGACCGTTTTCCCAAATATTTGGATATCAGTATTCTAAAAATTTGAACAAATATTTATTAAAATTGATGGAACAATTTAAGTTTATATAATATTTAAAACATAAAAATGTCTAATTATTTCTTCCTTTATAAATTATATTACTAAAAACTTTAAACATATTATTCAGATAACGATCTTATTGCAAAATATATTATTTTTTCTTACCATCATCGCATATATTTCCACAAGGAATTTTCTCAAATATGAATTCCTCCGTTGGATATTATATTATACAATTGGTTTTTGCCAACATTGCTTACAACCGTACAGACAGAGTACTCATTATAGGGAAGTATATACGTAGTATTTATATACACAATTATATATGTAACACATTTTTAATAAACAAAAAGATAAAAGAATATGAAAGTGTAATGGTTGTAATGGTTGTATATAAGATAATAACAGGATGTTAGCACGGGTTTTGTTGTATACTACTGACAAAATGAAACTCAGAAGATAATATTTTAATAAATAAAAGACTTTTATATTTTGCTGTTCTCAGTGGTTTATCTAAAATACGGCATTTAACAACACAATGTCCGTTTTGGATATACTAACTATGTAGTTAAATATGCTTTCGCCGTTTCACGTACCTACCTATAATATAATAGCTAAAATTTTATGAGATTCTTTCCGTAGTATTTATAAAGTGTTCATGGTTAATTTAACACCATATGTACTTTTTAACTTTTTACCAACACAAGTATTGTCAGTAGTGACTATAGAATACTACAATACGAATATTGTCAATTTACGACAAAAGTGTATAGTTTTTGTTCTATGGAAAAAAAAAGCTTCATATTATAACTATATTTAGTAAAAATATTAACGATTTTAATGTGCTATTGTTTATAAGCATATATTATATTATCTCAAACAGAAATATTAATTGTTTTATTTCGATTAACATTTTTAAAATTCTAATTGTCATGAAAAATGCTAATTGTCTATACACAATACGTTGCAATTATTATTATACTGGTACTGTTCTTGTACGATTTTATAATATATAGAAATAAATACTTTATATATAAATATATACTATTATATTTATTACGATAATTGATTAGGTTGATAACCAACGTGCATATGTAATATTTTTACCATTGTGAGCCGACAGCAAAAAAATTATACACTTTTTGTTTATACTAGTAACTATGCTATCTGATCAAATTGGCTTAAGTGAGTTTTAATATTTATAACGTTTGAAGAAAATATAATTTATAAATATTCATCTTTTACACTTTAGTTATTTATTATTTTAGTTGATAAACAATGTAATGAAATTGTATATGTAATCAAAATGCAAAAATTAATTAAGAAATTAATATAATGGATCATACTTCCATAAATTTAAGTCTATTATGAGGAATATATTATCGTGAATCTCTTCAGTTCATTGGCCTTATTATTCAATATCTTTTGAATATTAGGTAGGTAGGTACGTTATCTTTCACAAATACAACACACATTATAAATTTGTTAAAAAGAAAACTATGAAAATTAATAAAACAGAATAATAAAATTTATTTGATGAAATAAAATAGTTATAATTTTACTTTTTTAATTTATATTTAATAGTTTCTAATAGTTCTGTTCAATGTCCAAACGGCAAACTGTACGTCATTCAGAATGAGATGTGACTGTGCAATGACGTAAAACATAACATTTTAAGTGGTTTAATGTTTTTACCAATTCTTCGACATTGTAGTATGAAGTTTATATATTTTCTTCATTTTGTTTCAATTTGTGAAAGAAAATTATATGCTAAGCGATTGGCCAAAAATGAAAAAACTATTTTCAGATAGACGCAAAAGTGGCAATGGCTAAATAAAATGGAAATAATACAAACGTTAAGATTAACCAGACGCAAGAGGCAGTATATATATACAATAAAAGAGCTTATGGATAAAAATAAACGTCGATAATGCAATTCTCATTCGATTTAAAAACAAAACGTAAACATTATGTAAAATAAATGTTATTTTTTAGAGACTCGACAATATAAAGTTACATTATTATACAATTTATTATTGTCAAAGGATGTTTATATAAGGGAAATAAGTACAAATCACATCCGATTGAAATGTATAAGTAGGCATACGAATAAATTTATGCTCAGGCCACTGTGTGCTAAAATATCTACGCGCGGTGAAATATATCATTGTAATTTGTATGTATATAGGACCTTTATTATAGGTATTATCAAATATCTGAGTCTCATGAGATTGTCGTATTGCTTATTATCATAATAGTGCGTTGATCGGCTGTTAAATCGTTCTACGACTACCTGAACTTTATACTACCATTTAGTAGGTAGCTTAAATAAGTACCTATTACCAATACCATAATATAAGTATCGTAAAATAAGATTTAATTGTCAACAAACAAATCTACAGACTCAGGTCATCTATAATATTTATTTTCCACGAAAACTGTCCATTAACGGATATTAATATTAATATAAATTTATATTTATATTTTGTATGACTATAATTACTGTTGTTATCAAGAAATGCAAGGCATTAATTGTACTGAACAAATTACATATAATTAATTATAATTGGTTTTTTTAATAGACTAGTGATAGTAAGACTATTTTTGTATTCATTAAATAGTTTGTAACATTGCCAAAATCTTTAATTAAATTCGTGTTCTCACTGCCCAATATAACAATATATTAACTCACATTTAAATTAATTATTCTCTCGTTCCAGAATCGAATAGTTATTTGTTTTTCTCGATTGTTAAATTTAAATGTATGTAACAGTAACGATCCGTTTCGTTTCTGAATGTATTTATTTTTAAATAAAATTAATACTTTGTAAACAATTTAATACATAGACTTAAATTACTAATGAACAAATTACAATCTATTCGAATTTTTCTGAAAGTATAAACCTACTGATATAACTGGTAGTGAATTAATTTTTTTATAATTATATTATTATTCAACTTTCTTTCTTTATATTACCATATTAGGCTTATAAACAGGTAATACATTTAACCAAGAGGAGAAAAATTAATTTCCATGAATAATCCCGTGCCATTATGTTTGTTATTAAAAAAAATAATAATCATTATTATTATTTTGTTTTTACCTAAAGGTTTAAAAACGGTAAACCACGAGATGGAATTCATAAATGCAATGCAATAAATTATTTATAATATTATATCTATTGTTGAACATCATAAAATTCCAAAACTACCAGCATTGTCCTCTATACCTTGTATGTGAAATAAATTAAAATTACACAGTTATAATATTTGCAGGTAACGCGTTGGTGATTGCAGCAATTTTGTTGGAGAGGAATTTACAAAACGTGGCCAACTATCTCATTGTTTCGTTAGCGGTCGCCGATTTAATGGTAGCATGTTTAGTCATGCCCTTAGGAGCTGTTTATGAGGTATGTGCTGCATGATTCAACATATTAATTTATACAATTTTGTAAATTTTAATAAGTTTCAAATTTGAATAGAATTTTGAAAATTTATTTTACTTTTGAGTGGGACTTTTAGGAGTAATTAATTTCAAATGGTACTTAATCACAGTTCACAATCCAGAAGTTTACCGATTGCGTTTATAACGATCTTTTCATATAAGTACCAATAATGCGCTCGGTTATTTTTAAGATGATAGTCCAATAATTGCACTCGGTAATAGTCAGGATTTTTAGACCAATTGGTAATTTAAATGTAAAATATCTAAAAATAATATTTTTTATATTCAATACTAATTTAGTTACTTTACTTAATAAAATAAAACATATTATACTAATTCACACTTAGGTATTATGAATATAATAAAAATAAATGACTAAATAATAATTTTAATACATTTTAAATTAAAAGTATCTAATATAATATATTATCATTGTAGTGTTACACTGTAATATACATTATTTTTACAGTGCTACCAAATAATTAAAAAAACAATTCACATTCATATTTTATTTTATAACAAACAATACGTTTTATATAACAGGTTATTATTAATTTAATATAATTTTTTATTGTTATTGTTATTATTATTAGTCAGTGATATGATAGACTGCCCTCTCAGTGTCTCACAACCACCTTATTGTAGATTGTTGATTATTTAATATATTTTCTACATTTTACGTCTTCCAATGGTGGGAGGGGGGGTAAAAAAGACTTAGAGGGCTGTGGTTTGGACCTCCCTATTATAAACAATACAACTGAACCTATATCTTGTAGTATAATAGAAATAGTATACTGTGTAAGAGTATAATTTATTGTAAGCATTTTAATCCAAAAATTGTAGTTCCTGAATAAATAATGCTCTAAAAGAATACTGTATATTAGAACTTTTAATTATTGATCGTTATTATTTTGTCATTATATTATATGACTAGGTAACTAATCCCCACTAAATAAATAATACAAATATTTACACTATTCTTTGTTTCTTACTCCTAAATAATTGGATAAACACTTATGATAGCCTGTCAATGGGTATTACTTGGTAGTTGAGGTCAAGTTCCAATCACTCTCATGACAATTGTATATTTAACGGTATACATCAAATGTGTAGATAACGTGTTTTAACTGGCATGACGTATCTACTTTGTTAATTTTAATAATTCAATCGTTCTACATATTATTAGATTTAAATTTCGATAATTGATCAGTGATCGATAACTATCGTTTATTGTTTAAGAAAATTATTCTTATTGATTTTGTATTTTTAGGGCTACATTTTGTGAAAGTAAAATATGAACCCTTAACAATACAATATAACATAAGAAGTAATTTTAATTTGTTTAATAATTTCGGACACCGACGATATAAGAAAATAATGTATGACAAATGAGAGCTAATTATCGTATTTCAAATACTTATGAAAAGCAATATTAAACATATAAAATGTGTACTTACTATACAGTATACATAATATTATTTAAAAAATATTAAAACCTTAACATTGATGGAGACAATGAATAATAAAATATGTTATAATTTCGAGTTTAAAATAAATAATAACAAAATGATGAAGTTTATAAAATTCGATACACTAACCCAATAAGAAAATATTTAAGAAACTTGTCGATACTAGTGAATAGTGATAGATGTTTGAAATACATTTATAGAAGAGGTTTTCTGGGAATTAAAATAATTTAATCATTTTCGTTCTCCATCAATCAGGGATCAATATAAGCAATTTCTACGTTATTTCGGATCACGAAGTGTATCTGATTGACAATTCTAGTTACGGTTGTATTAGATGAATAATATAAGCCCTGCGGAGTTCGTTCTTCAGCCACCACCATCTACCGCGACAGCCGAATGATCCATCAGATAAAACAGTAGACGCCTTTATTTTTTTTTATAAAATAAAAATTTCTTTGAAAGATGTAATACATTGATCGTAACTCTTGTCACACCCACGGAGATGATTATCCCCCAAGCTGTATGTATTACGTATTCGAGTCAAGTACACCCACAAACTATATCTCAAGTTCGGAAAGTTTCACCAGTCCAGGACATTGGCCTTATGCGTAGAGGCATAAAAGACCGCTCATTGCTCGTATGCGTGATAAATTTCCTTCAAAGATACGTATGTTGAGGAATAAATATAAATAATGCATACATACATGACGTATATTGTAAATAATATAGAAATATATATCATCATATCATTTTTTTGCATAAATAACACTTGGAGCGGTGATGGCTATTCAACTTTTTCTCTTTAAATTTTATTTAGACATTTATTTGAAAAGTTTCGGCTCTAAGTTTAACAGAGCTTTTACGTTTTCTCCATGTAGTGTATATTTTTAAAACTATATTTTGGTAAATATGTCCCCCTCAAAAAATTAATGAATTTAAAATTGAATATTTCCTTTTCAAAAACGATATTACTAAATACTCAATTTTTTTACTGTGTTTGAATATAATATGTATTTGTTGCACCTTAAAAAAACATATTTATTAAGGTTTTTAAATATTAACTTTATGTAGTCATATACCTACTCGAGTAATATAATAAATTGCACTAGCTGTTCACATAATATACAATATTGCACGTTACAAATGTAGCAAACGGAATAGACAGTGGAGTATTTTAAGAAATATTAGATAAATTCCAGTCAAGATACATAGGTAGCTTATAAACTATTTAATAAAATATAAATTTTAATAATTTAATACGGTAAAAGTTGAAGTGTCATTCATACATCACTCATTGAAGTTCGGAAATAGTAATTATTTTACTAACCTATTATAAGTATATTATCTAGTTTATAATAATCAGCTTATGAAACAGATTCTTAGTAGAAAACATGAACATTATCGCGACAACATAGGTCCTATTCGAACAGAACTTTCATTGCAGCTAAGTTGCTATTCAATCTCTTAACAGTCGTATATATTTATATATACTTAACAAACAAACGCAGTTTAAGGTAGCACTGCCATTTTGTTGTCAGCCAACTCTCTGATGAGATATCATGATGATACGTGGCTGTGACACTCCGAAGATTAAAGGAAGTGTGCAATGAAAGTCCCGTCAAAATCAGTCCATTGATTCAATAATCGAATGTAAATAATCAAACTATCTATCTCTACTTCATCAATTGTTAAAAGTTTAAGTATGTGTGAGCGGGGATAGAATGATTATTTTAATGCAAGTCCAGTTACATAAAAATTCTCAAACCAACTCCTTGTAAAATGAATTATAATATTCATAATAATTATACATTATTAATAACCATTTGTGAATGGGACTATTAATTATAGTATGAGTATTAGAAAGTGGCTATACATTTTTGAATACAAACTTTTTCTACAAGACAAAAATTAAGATATTTGTATGTTTAGAGACAAACAAGATTTAAAATAGACCCTTTTATAATAACTAACATATAATATATATATAACATTAATACTAATAATACATCATTGAAGTGAAGCATAAACCGGACATTAGTTTTAATTATTATGAATAAAAAGCAAAAGAAAAAATATTTTTTTAGATTGTACAATTCAGTTCCCTTTAAGGGAGTTAATCATATTTATAAATTATTGGAGGTCTGGTAGTAATGCTTCTCCTATCTGCAGTGGTATGTAACGTTAATTTCTTGTGTTTTCATATTATTTTAACATTTTTTTTTTTTTTTTAAGATATGTTCAAAAGTTTAATTCTCTATAAGATTCACATAAGGGAGGAAGTTTTTAGCCAAGAGGAGGTGTGTGTGCCCTATTTGAAGGTGATTTGTAATGGGTCTTCTTTCCTTTTATGGGTTTCACCATACTTGAATGTTGTTTTTCTATTGTATTGAGTTTGGTGATTGGTTTTTCCTACTGTTTTTGCCGTTTGAGGTTTAGGAGTTGTTGTATTTGTTTTTTTTCAACAGCATATCTGCTAATTTATAAGATTGGAGTGTCGGTAGAGGTGGTCATTTCCTAAGTTACTTTTTAATGACGATTTAGGTATTCCTAAGAGAAAAAAAAATGTACCTAATTGTGTTTCTAATGGAAATTAAGTCAAACTGATACGCATATTTTCCAAACAAAATTAAATGGTAAATAAATACAATACAAATAATTAAATACAAGATAATATTTAATCTTCATTCGTTAATAGATTATGAAATATACCTAGTACATGGTTTTTTTTTTTTCCTTCTTGAAACCGGGAACGGGTGGGAACTGTTTAGCACAATACTGCCACCCAAGTACATAGTTATATGGAAGCTAAAATTACATACATTTAATAATCCAAGTGTTTATTTTTCATAAATTATCTTCATATTCTTTTGTGTGGATTAACGAGAAAAAACTTTTTTTATAAATATTATATTAAATTATATTATACCTACATATATATTTAGGAGGAGGTTTGGAAAGTTATTATTCTTAAAGAATGAAAATTACAGTGTACAAAGTTATCTGTTTAAGGAATTGTGAGTTGTGTGACTTCGCTCGTTTCAACGTAAACTTCTTAAAGAATTTTTGATTAATGTTATATATATATATCTTAAATAAATAATAAGATGCAGTTCATTTGCACACGGGTGTGTTATAGTTTAAGAATAAAAACAATTTGATTACAAAACAAAATTAATTATCTTTTTCTTTGGAATTTTTTTTCTTGTAAGTAATGATTACTAATTAGTGCACAAACTATAGTAATTTAAACTTTTTGAACCAATACAGAAAATAAAAATATTACATTGTGTTCAATCTACATAAGCATCCCACACTATGTTCATATCATAAACTTTAAACTGCTTTATAGATGACCAGTTTAAAAATAATTTAGCAACGTTAAATATTTCATAAAATTTTAGTTGACCCAAACTGCAGATAAAATGTGAAAGTTCATTAAAGTTTCGTTTTATTTAACGGTAAATGTCATTACAGTCATAATTCAAAACGCGATTTTAAAGCGAAACCTTTTAAATGAAATAAAACAAAGAGTTAAAGAGACGCATTTTGTTAGCGCAAATGAACCATCGCGTATATAATGTTAATAATATTATATAATTATGAGGCATCGGGGAAACGCGCAGGCCTTTGAGTTTGAGCCCAAAACTGTGTCATATTTCGGTGGTGCGCGCACTGCCTAACGATCCCGGAACGAGCCTACGAGACAGGTCACCATAATAATACCTATGTATAGACATTGCTTTATTAGAACACTGCTTGAAAAATCGTCGAAGAAGTTTTACCACCGTTCAATACGTACACATAAACACATAATGTGGCACTCGAAACTTCTCTCAGAGCCGCATCGAAACTCCGTCAACCAAGTCCGACGCTGCGCCCGTCGCCACGGGCTTACCGCGTCCGCCGGGCCGGCCGCGCGGAGCCGAGCTGATGAAAATAACGTTCGGTCGCAATAATACGCCTCCTCCGCGGGAGGTGCCAGACGCACCGAAGTTCGCCGGTGATAAAACCACATTAATCAAGCTGATGGCAACAACAAAGCGACCAACTTTCGTAAACGCTTACGCCGCACCGATGTTTTACGGCGGCGGAGAGGCGGTTGTAAGTATAATGGTATATTATGGGGTACGACGTGGCAGCGGCGGCGGCGGCGGTGGCGTCGGAGGCGTATTGTACGCGTGTCTCCGCGCGGAGTTTTCAAAATCGTTCGCCGGCTTTGCGCCCCCCCCCCCGCGCCGCGCCGCGCCACTCGCGTACTCTCCGACTCGCGTCATCTTTTCGACCTCGAACTCGCACAATGGTTTAATTAACAAAACGAACCGCCGAAACAGTTGACCCACTCACACACATGCACACACACGGTGAGCTCATAAACAAATACCTCTCCGCGATGACTGCCCATCATGTCGAGGGGCGAGGGCTCTCTGTCAACGTTTCACTCGTATCTCGCGACGACCACAGCGACTGCACGACATATTATTATTATTATTATTTGTTGTTGTTTAAACAATCGTAGCTGAAAGTTTGTTAAAATATCTCTGTGCGGGAGGAGGGGGGGGGGCTAGTTTCCAAATTGTTTCGCGTGTGATACAAAATTAGCGATTTTTCTTAGGTAGGTATATAATATTATTATGTTGATGCGTATCATATTATGCACATTCGACACGCGTACACAGGACCACGGGCTACGAACGGATCGTTCGGAAATAACAGCTGTAATGTAACACTGCACTGTGCTATAATTATTATTGCATATTAATCTGTTGTATCCGCGTTTGATATAATAGTATTTCATAGCGGATAAGTACGCAAATACATTGCAGAGTATAGATCATTTCAATGATGACATTTTGCATTGCCATAATATGTGGATTTTAAAGAAAAATTGATCAAATCAAAGCACCGTGTTTATGCGAAACAACTGCGAATATGTAAATATAAAAAAACTAATAATACTATCGTATATATTTTTAATGGGGACTAAGACCACTTAAGTTTTGTGCCCCGTTTTGAACCCCACAAGGGTCGCGTGGGCGTGTACGGTTTTAAAAGGTTAGTGTTGAAGAGAATATGCGGAGAAGACGAAGTAGAAGAAAAAGACGGCGGCGACGACGATGACGAGAAAAAAAACACCGAGCAAAAAGAAATCAGACGACAATACGAGCGATCGTAACAGAACGAAATTCAATTACCATTGCGCGGCCGTCATTCAACACATGCGAACGCGCCGGATAATCGAATACAAAAGGCACGGTGGTGTGGTTTCCGAGAAATTATATTTCTTCACAAAATCAATACACTATTTACTATAATAATGATGTATATATTATTATGTGTATATTGTATAGTGTGTTTAACAATATTTTACATAACACGATTGGATTTATTTCCTGAAATTATTGGCATGGTCATAAAAATTATAATTATAATAATATCATGGTGCAAAAAAACGTATAATTGTTTTCGACTGCAGCAGACTAACAGATAATATTTTAAGACTACAAAAATCGTTAATCGAATTTATTATATTATCAAAGCATCGACTATAATATCGAAAATTACTGTTCAATAACATAAAACTATTCAGTACCTATAGCCTTTTTTATTTTGGTTTTTATGCCTTTTTATATTTGAAGCGATTTATTATTAATACATAGCTTAAACGTAGGTAAGTAGTTATATTTACTCTGATTATCTATATTACCTTACTTGGACTGAAGGTTATTCCTTTAAATTTATCTCTTAGGATGTATCTCGGGGATAATAAATTTTGCCATACCGATTAGCCAATGTATCTTAAACATTATTCATATCGTTGATATTTTTTAATAAATTAGAAACCCTTTACGTATATAATATGTATCCAAATATTTAGCTTTAGTATTTTAGATATTAACGCACGATTAATTAAAATTGATTTCATCGTTAAAAATGAATAATATTTTAAACTAAAGTATAATCTTAACGCTCAACAAAAACTGTGATATAGTTTTCAATGTAATACGTATACGTTGCAACTTGCAAGTATAATAGTATTTATGTTAAAAGAACAAAGATCAACCACGTTACATATTTTAAAGTTCAACACGCCTACTTACCTTCTTTTAATCTACATTTTTCAGTCTCTTCCTGAGTCATCTTAAAAATGAGTAATGACTTTAGCACTTCCAAAAAAAAAATGAAATAACAATATTTTCAGAAATTATATTTAAATAATATACAAACTAACAAATTATAAATAAAAATTACTTCATATAAAAGTATACATTTCTAATAAAGTAAAACTAATGAATTAAATGAAATGAAATTAGTTCGATCTAAGTAATCTTCTAGGATATATTAAAGTTATTACTTATTGCATTCATAAAAACACAGTGAACAATATATTATACATGAATCAAAAGATTAAAGAAAAATACATCATATATTTAATTTATTCTCAAAAAATTATTTATTTATTTTTAAAGTTTATGTAGGTACATGTATAAATAAATGAACAGGAAATGTGGACGTATTTACCTATAGTTGAATGTGTTATGATAATATTATATAGATTTATTTTAACTTGATAAGTTTAAATTTAGCATAATTATTAACTATATGAAATGTTAATCATCAGCCCATTCACTACTACTTTAATTTCCAATTCTAAAGGGTCATGAATCATTTTTTTTTTTTTTAGGTATTAGTTACTATACCTACTGTTTAATTCAACTCTATCCATTTCCATTCCATTTGAATATAACTTTTATTCATAAAAAAAACCATGACTCTTATTTATTACCTATACAATTAATACTCATTGAAGTTTGTTAGCGCTATCATTAAAATAATTACAACCATTTTTCTTGTTTGGTTTTTATACTAGTACTCAATATGAAGTTAATATTAGTTTTAAATATCGTGGATTTATTATTTTCTGTTGGTTTTTGGTTGGTCACATAATATATTTCGAGTAAGCACAAAATACTTCCCTAGCACTGAAGATAAAATAATAGATATGAAGCTACATTTCCTTCATATTTCAACACATTTTACAGTATTTGGATAATATTTTTGAATTTTTGAATTTTTTTTTTTTGAATATTTTATGAAACATTTTGATAGAATCTAAGTCTGACTACTATTTAACGGAAGAAAACAATAAATAACAATACAAAGTAGATAATATAATTTATATTATAAAAACTATAGAGTATAGATGCTTACTTACTATATTTCTTACCTTCGAATCTTAAATGACATTAGTCATTAGTTATAAAAGTAAAAGGTGAACACTTAAACACTGTATAGGTACCTACCAATGTACGGATTTTACATTTTAAACTTTAAAAATTAAAAGGCCTAAAGAAAAAAAGTTTGAAAGATTATACACATAAATTTTATTCAGCGAAAGAATGGTTACTACAGATAGTGAGTTTGGTGCATAACTGTATATCTCATGGCATTTTTTAATGCATATTAATTAATTTGGTAGATTAATAATAACTATGGTTAAAATAAAATATTTTCCATTATGAAAGTCAAAAATATCTTTATTGTTTTGAAATTACTAGAATCATGATAAATTATATTATATAATATATTTCTGTAGTATTGAAATGGCTAAATGATATATAGGCTTAATCAAATATGAGCAAATATCAATTCAAAATTGTATAAACGTATTATACCTCTTAAACTAATGTGTCTGTCAGATTATAGACGTGAGTTTAATTATAACAACTGGCTTGGTGTTAAACTACTCGAAATTCAATTGTAATTTTGGTCGTTACAAGTTTTCAGATTATTAAATTTAATGGAATATTCAACTTTAATAGACATTTATATAGAGTTCTTGCCGTAGTTTGATTAAATCATTTAACTTTATCTTATGAAATATGAACTACAAAGTCAAAATGATTCTTCACAGTGATATACCTAGTTACTTTACTGTAAGTTATTGTATACAACATCAAATATTATGTTCTTTGACTTATATTTATTTTGACGCAACACTGAGACCCGTATCCAATGTCCAATAAACTTTTTAACTTTCTACATTAACTAATTCTTTAATCCACAAAACGAGACATAAATAAGTAGCTTAAATATAAAAGTTTATAAACACTTAAAGTTTCAACAGTATTTGGTTAACAGTCTACTGAACGAACGCCCACTGCGTGCGATAAACTTAGTAAAATCTTCCGTCTGACAACGATATGATTAATCGCTCTTTTGCTTTTTTCTCCTTTTAGAAATTGCAAGATGATTAAGTGATATTTTGAAATTTATTTGAACACTGTATGTTTTATTTCAAAATTAAATAGCTCACTGTATTAGTTAAATATAAGTTCGATGTAAACATTCAATCATCAATCGCCTCATGCTATATTTTTCCTACTCTTAGTGGCCGTATGATATCCAAAATATTTTGTAGTAATTGATGTTTAATAACTGTTTTATTTTTATAGGTAAACTAACATAAGTTTTAGAAGTTGTAGTTTGTCTAATTTTTTCGTTCAGGGTTAATTTTAATTTCATGCCACTGTAATCACAGAACGTTAAACCAGCATGTTGCAATTCACCAAACGAAAAAACAAAATCACCAGCCACACTGCACAACTTCAAGAGAAATCACACAGCATCTAACTAACAAATTTTCCGTCTGCAGCTTGTGTGATTATCTTGGCATGAAATGAAAATGGACTTAAAAGAAATTATTTCTACTTACCAGTGCAACATTAATTATATATGTTTTTATAAATTATATAGTAAAAATGCTCATAGATATATTTAGATACAATGTAATGCCTTCTGAAAATAATGAAGTTAATGAGTGATGACTTTATATAAGTAATAGGTACTACTTGCATATTGGAGAATTATATCATAAGATATGGATACGTCGTGTTACTTACAACAGTCAAAATTTTATTTTTTTTAACGTCGAACAAAAAGCGTTTTTAAAAAATGTCTGTTTAAATTACTGTCTTATCAAAATCACCTTGCTTTTGGTGCATTCAGTTTTATATTATTCTTTAATTAGACGCAATATCATGGATGTTCGCCGTGTCGCCGTTGACCGGAAGAGTATATCGTTATCCCAAATGAAAAAAAAAAACGTTAAACAACTTTAGGTTGCAACAAACACATGGTACGTCTTTGGTTTAGAGCTGTTTTAAAATCCATCTCCGTAATGAAACATCGAATACATTACTATATTCCTACCCATTTCCATCCCACCACAGTACCACTTATTCACTGGCTCTATACAATACCGAATCAGCTGGCACCTGAAATACTATCCAACGACCACTTAAATATATCTTGCCTGTCCACTGCAACTAATATACCACGTGAAAGTAGTATGTACAACTTTTTTAGGACACCTATAATAGTAAAATTAAAATTAAAATATATTTTTAAGTTTTTGTTCTTAAATTTACATTTTATTTATTATTTATCTCAAGTATAAAATCTAATCAAGGAAACACCATTTATATTGCAATATAGGTAATTTATAATTCTCGAATATTTTTATTTTTATTTTACACTATGTTTATAACTGAACGAGGGTCGAGGAAATGTAAAAAACATATGTTTTAATAGACTGTTTTCAAATATTTACCTATACATAATAAATAAATGTATTGAGTTTTTATTTATACATCATATAGTGATATACTAAAAATAAATAATAATAATAACTATTAACTAACCACATATTACAAGTCACTTATACATACAAATAAACACATAATTACTAAAACAACGAGTATTCTAATTTTGAATTTAACTATCCATTATCCTTTTTATTGTCTGGGATCTTTTAATCATACAATATTAAACTTAATAGAGACTAACAGTTTTTTTGTAAAAAATCAACAAAATAAGGCCATTATTATTATTATAGAGGACACTACACCTGCATGTGTTGTCTCCGTCTTGCAAATGTAAAACATAGCAAAAACTGTTTTTCATGGGTAAGAACTGCTCAAGCTGTAGTCTAAGTTAAGCAACCAAATTTTCACACTAAAAAGAGGAGGATAGACTGTGTAACGTTGTTTTTAATTTTTCGATATCACAAATATAAAAAAAGTTTTTTATGTTTAAAAATTCGTTGCATTTGAGTTCTTCAAATTTTAATAACTTATTTTTAGTTCTAATATTGAAAAAATAATATCACACAGTAAATTTACTCCTTTTTATAGCGTAAAAATTTGGTTGCTTACCTTGGACTACAACCTGAGTAGTTCTTACCCGCGATTCGTGAAACATAGTTTTTTACTACTATGTTTTACATTTGTAAGACGGAGACAACACACGCGGGTGTAGCGTCCTCTTAAACATTACTAAGGAAAATTAAGTTTATAAAATAATAAAACGCAAGGTAAATTTATAATTTATTTATATTTTTTACGTTTCAAAACAAAAAAAAATCCATAAAATATAAATTACTGTATTCATGATTTTTTTTTAATATCAGTGTTTGAAACTAATTATCAATACAATGAATGTTGTATCTAAGTATGGTTTGTTAATTTTATAGTTAGCAGAATCGTGATTCAGTGTCACGGGAAGCAATCATGCATGATGGACAATATTATACCCATGATGTCTTGTCAACATTTTAATAATAATAAATTGGATATTTTTCACTCTTATCTTAACTATTATAATAAAAGAAAGACACTTCACAATTGAACAATAAAAGGTTGATAAAAAATAAAAAAATTATGCTTAGAAAATACACTTAGAATTTAAAATTTAAAATTCAATTGAGGTAAAATCCCAATAAAAATTGTATGTACAAAAATAAATTGTAAATTAATTAGTTGTATGTATTATATTATGACAAATGATAATCTCAAAATCTATCAGACGATAGTAATAGCTTAAAATAGGTATCTCATAAAATATATTACACTGTCTTGTAATGTTAAAAATTAACATTGAAAAATACGCATAAAATATCAGCATCGTAAACCTATCAATATAATATTGTAATAGGTCAAAATAAAATTGTTATATTTAGTATTTTAATTCACAATCTAATCTACTTATCGATAATTATTTCTTATTTCAATAATAAACGTCATTTACACTACCATATAATATAGGCTGGTTCAAAATATCTAAAGAAATTTATGTATAAGTTAGTAAATCATTAATTGTATAAACTATAAATCATTAAAATATGCTAGAATAAGTAGCGTGCTACTTTCTGCAGAAAACAATGGTAGGTATGTAAAATACTAACTGAAAACCGTTATTTAATTTAATGTTAATTGTCGAATACGATATTGTTTTCGAAAAATATCAATTATTTTTTAATTTTATTATATTCTACATAGGTTCTATAGTTAAATCAGATTTATAAAAGAAATATAGGTACTATCAATTACAATATTTTATTCCAACACAAATATAAAATGTAAAATTCAATTGACGAATAATATAAATAACCTTAATTGACTATGGTTATTCAAAACTCAAAACTATTCTTATCAAATGGATATTAATAATTTAAGAAATATGTTTAATTTATTTGTTTGGTATGATGTAGGACATGAGTACATTATGTATTATACGTTTATACTATATTCCGAAATAAATTAAAGATATTTTGATGAGCAGGATAATTAAAATAATTTTATTTAAAAAAAAATAGAGAAACCAGTTTGAATTAATACCTTCCTTCCTAATTTTAGTAATACATGTATTATAATATCAACCGAAACACTATATTCATTTAAATGTCTATAATATTATGTGCAACGTACAAACTACATATAAAATACATATATCTTTTAAATAAAACATAAATATTCATTATAATAGGCTGAACGAGAAAAACTTAACAGTCCATTAATTTTGGATGCTAAATATACTTAATACAAATAATATATTTAACCGGCAGATAGTTATTATTATTATTGAGATACTTAACGGAACACTGTACTGTGCAATTTAAAGTTATGCTTCGGTGGCAAAACTAAAATGGCCTGAACTGAATAAAAAAATCCAGTGACTCAGAAGATAATTTTTTAATATAAATAATAATAATGAATACTCCAGGATTTTATGGTGTTTGCATATGGACCACGGGATCGAGGTCTACGACGCGTGTGAGGATGGGAAGGATGCGTTGCACTCAAACCACCGACGTGCACAGATCTGGCAATTTTAACACCGGAAGCTTTTGGTGGAATTATTCGTATCAGCGAACCCGAACATTCGTCTGCTTTTGTATTCGTCCAAAGTTATTATCATCCCACCGTGTACACTCATAATAATAATGTGTGCACGAATTAAATTAACGTTTTGCGTTTAATCGTTTTTTGCGCACCACTCTGCACCCTCAATCAACGATCAGCATCGTACAAAACCTTTGATCCTTGTCCCCCACCACTCATATGACGCAGCTTCGGAGACGCCGTACCCTGCCTCTGTAATCTATCAAGGCACGTAAATCATCATTCAAAATTACACTGTCGAACATGACCCAGAAACACTTTCCCACCTCCGTCGTACATTACACCCTTGATTTTTCGTTGCACTGCTATTGTTGAGTAGTTTACCCTTCTAACGCGCATACTTAAGTGCCATTCGAGTTCAATGATCCATGATCCGTTGTATCAATTAACCACAGTTAAATAATTCCACGAGTGTCCTTTAGAGGAAATATACCATGACCTCTGAGCACCAATGATGTGTCTGAACAATTTGTATGATTTCGTTGATAAGTAGGTAAGTACATACAATTTCAGCTTTAACAAAAAAAAATATTTTAAATGTATGTGTCACTTCGCCTCCGTTACATTATATGACAGCAAACAATTCTTCGTTTAAATATAAAAGAATAAAAATGTGTGACCTCAATGTATCAATCTGGTTTCGCTAACACCATAGGACCTATACAACAATCGTAATATTATGTATGCCCAATAATTAAAATGTTTACAACTGAAATTTAATATACATAGTCGGGAATAGTCCTCAGATATTATATTATGTTGGATATTGATTTTGGGTAATCACAAGACATAGCTAAATAAAATATATAGATGTATAGTAGACAGATCAATGAAAACAATTGTACTTTAACTTAACTATTGATATATTTTTTTCACCTTTAATTTCACCTACAACCTTAAAAAACTACTCTGTATTTTAAAAAAATTAAATCAGCGTACTTATATTTTATAAGTGTTATTATTCATTTTATAATATTATATGGCTGTTAACTAGCTGGACAAACAAACTACACATTTTTTTAGCAAATATTAAGTGGTGTAGCTAAGGAGTACTACCTCCGTCACGAAGTAGACATGTGTTAATAGGTCAAAAAGTTCACTGGAAATACATTTTATGAATAGTAAACATGAAAAGCCTATTAGATTTATCAGTGTGTTCGGATTCATAAGCTAAAATGTATGTAGGTCATACGCTGGAGTTTTCGTAGTTATGAGCGAATTAAGGGGAAATGTAGTCACGGGTCACTGGGGAAAATATTAATCTGAGTTCATATTTCATAATATTATGGACAGCAAACATTATTGGAACGTACGCTGCACCTGACGGCTGACAATACTATTATACAATATTATTGTATATATAGGTACGAATTTCCAAAACGTCTTTTTAGTTTTCCAACACGAGTTTTCATCATGACGTCAATACATTATAGGTATTGTTATTCACTTGGGAAAGACGTCATCGGAGGTATGGTTTAACTTATAGGTATATCACTCGGAGTAGGAGCAATAAAGTTCCTGCTCGCGAATTAGCGCATCCTCAAACAAATCCTGAACCACAGCTAAACGTTTAATTATTTATCGCGGTTGACAATAGGATACGGCGAGAACGGCAAGGTGGAGTTGCATGCTTCCTATATACACACTCATATATATATATATATATATATTGTATATGTATATAAATAACCATGACTCACGAGCTTCGCAACGTTTAATTACAAGTCAAACGAGTGGCGTCGAATTAGTCACTACATAAGATTCGGAACGTAGTCTCTGTATGTGTAATGATATATATTATACAACGACTAAAAATCGTATAATAAATTGATTTATATTTATATATTATTTATATAACACTGTCTTCGTCTGCCGCTATAAACACATCATACGTGACTTGTGAAATACCAAGCTGACTAAATAGTTATAGTTGATTAGCACGCAGCTTTATTTTATTACAGTTTTTGTTTAATTTTTCGGTGAAACCTCCTATTGTGTCTCTGATTGTACTTATTTAAATACAACGTCAATATTGTGTATGATGACGTTATAGTGATAAACATTTAACGATACGAACTTCATCTGTTTCGTTACCAAATACAATTGCTGATAAAAAAAATATTTTTATTAACCTGTAAAGTATATGTTTATATTCTTCTTCGATGTAGGTAATAAAAAGAAACAACGCAATATCAAAAAACAATAATTATTTCAAGCTGCATCTCATCATCGTATATTTATTTTATTCGATGTCCTCAGCAGTACCTGATACGTTACTAAAAACATAAAAAAAAGACAAGTTTTCTAGAAAATTTAACATTTTTAAATCTTTTATAAATACTCTAATATTACTATTCACCGAAGTAATATCCAACCTTCTGAAAAAATATTGATAATAGTACCTATTAACATTAAACTTCTTAATTTTATTATTCAACGAAAATAGCTTAAAAAAGTATGCCAATATACTACAAAACATGATGTACAATTGTTGAACTGACCTCGCACTTATAGCCAAAACTTATTTTACCCAATAGGTACTCTCATAAACATAGTATTCCTGGTAATAAAGGAACTAATTAAAACTAACCATCTACAAAATAATACTGCACATAATGTCTTATAAAGTAAACAATAGTTTTGCTGTTTAGCAGCTCTCTCAAATTTCTGTTGGAATTTTCTACTGCACATTACCAGTATTAATAAAACGATATTTTACCAACAATAACAGAAATAATATATCCCCCTGAGACACAATACTACAAATGTACATTTTTATAATAACTTGAACACAATAGGTAATCGTTTTATTAAAGGCGTGGACTACAACATCGATCATCACAATTAGTTTACCGGACGAATAACTCACTTGGCTTTGTCCATCACAACTTTATAAATTCAAAACGTTTAAAACACTTATTCTCTCAAGACCTACTTTTTAGTCATCCTTCCTTTTAAAAAACTCAGACATACCTACTTGACATTTATGACGCGAAAATTCTCTCAGGTTTATACTGTTCTACTGATAACATTACTTACCATTATCATCCTCCTGTCCATCTAATGCTCGAATCCTCAATAACTATACCCATCGTAGCACCAAGAACCTTCCAAAAATGTTCATGATACCACCGATCAATATAAATTTCAAACCTCGTAGAAGCAAGGAAATAAAATTTAATTTTTAGCCTAAGACTGGCAGCGTAGACTTAACTGTGAACATAGTCACACAAATGTCATCCAATCAGTGGCATGATGGTTATCCGACTAAATTACAAATTTATTACGATATATAGATCTAGTCCCCGGGTCACCGATAGGGGGAGACTTACCTGTAAGATTTGATCTGAATATTGAATAGGTTCTCGTGGACGGCTACGTAGTAATTACCCAAGATCTTAGCTGGAAGCTCTATGCAGGATGGCGGTCGTCGATGAGGTCTCCGGCCTTATTGATGGCGCCTGTCTATTACAAACCGGGGCAAGTGCGTCAGGGTTAACTCTGTCGGTCGGTTGAGTGTCCAAGTGTTGATCATTACCTTGTATCAAGCGGTGAGTTTTCGGTGTTGCGTCTGTGGCTCGTCTCCCGGTGTGCTCATTTAATCTGGTAGCCGGGAGCGGATGGTGTTCCATGTCCTACCAATGACGTAGTCAGGAGTTCCGTCCATCATATTTCAGCGAGATCACGATCAGGCAGTAATGCCGGTGCCCATGGTGTCGGATTCGTACGGGCGGGGTTTCACTGGGTCGTTCAGTGACACTGTAGCCGATGTTTGTGTCAGCTTGCCGTACGAATTTACAATACGCGGGTAACAACCACTGTGGATTCCGCTTAACGGCGGTGCCTGTTTGGAGTGGGACGAGCTTAGATCTCATATACGCGAACCTTCGGAGAAAGAACCTCGGTTCAAGTAATTCTGCTAATTGTCCTTTTTTCTACAATACATGAGCATATTATGCTCATAGAAGAAACACGGAGACGAATACACTTTCTATTTCACAAACGAAAACACAATTTTTATCTAATTCAAAAATAAATAAATCTAATTTTTAAAGTTATAAATCTGACTTTTCAATAAAATACTAAATTATCTTTGAAAATAATGAACCAAACACTATAATATAAAGATACAACCACTCAAAAGACTCCGCAAAGTTATAATAGTTTCAGTTTTGTATAATCTGACCAGAAGAAAACTGAATTATATAAAAATCACCTATATGACATTTTCCAACCTTACTCTGACATAATTATAACTGAAAATATAAATACTTTTAAAATTCTTCCACCACTACATTTTTTCCATTCATTTAAATACTTAAAGCCAAATAAAAAATAATGTTCAATTCGCCATTTGAAAGTCAAAATACCATCTCGAAAAAATGTCCTGGTCAAAACTTAATAAGTCCAAAATTGAATCATAGCAGAAGTAACATAATAATATTACAAAAACGAGCTATTAGTATCCTAACCCACATATTTAATGTGATATGTGAGATTATCATATTTTCCAATTCACAAGAAAGTTCTCTAAAATTTTATTAATCACAAATCCAAACAAATCCTTCGTATCCTTTAATTCGGATACACCGATAAGCGTATATGTTACGGCCTTATGGGTAAAGTATGAAATCAGGCATAAACATTGCATTGTTATGCAATGCCCGAACATTTTGGGCAATATAAGAATGATAATTTTAATACTCAATTTTTTCATACATTGGCAGGCAATTTACAAATTTTCCCGGGCAAAGTGTACCCTGCCCGGGATCATGTGGGCAAAGTGAATTAAATACTGCAGTGCCCTGCACACATTTGTATCGAATTGTATTTATTCTTAACAATAACACTAAAAAACTATTCTTACATATTATATTCGTTTGTTACCACGACTTACGAGTTACGAGATACCTACCTATCTAATTGTTCGCGATACACGCGATGACGGCTGCCGATAATACGAACCGATCCGTAATTTAAACTAAAAAATGATCACATTTGCGCGAACACTATAATTGCAAACACTAAAATCTAAATAATATTTCATCACCTAATTGTAGAATCCCCTATTCTATATTTTTGAATGATTATTGTCATGACGTAGCGTACCTAGTCTGTCATTACAACTATATTATTATATAAAAATAAATTGGTATATAATGTAAAAAATCAGGTCGGCTTTGTAACTCAAAATGCCATATTAATTGTGTATGTGATAATAAATAAATTAATATTATGCTATCCTATATGCCTTACATTACTTATTAGTAATAATTAATTAAAATAAAACTATAAAATAACTATAATTTAATAATAAATTATATTCATCTTATTCATGTCAAACCACTTTTAGATAAAAATATTAATTCTTCAGTATAGGAGGTACCATACTGGATAATAGATTTAAAAACTTTTAATAGGCAACTTATACTTATACTTTTACTTATACAAGTTTTTTTGTAATTATTTAAGTACTCAGTAAGATGTTTTATTTGATTTTTAATATATTCAATATTTAACCTATAGTGCCCAAATCTGATTGGTTATATACAATGACCGGACAATGTTATTACAACTTATTCCAGCATTGTGCACAGTGACCGGGCATTGTGCACAATGACCAATTTCCTACTTTGACCGTAACATATTATCTTTTTTCTCCTAAGTATTAAGGACTCGCGCTCAATCGTATTTTCCCCTTTATCAATGCGAATAATATTTACTTAACTTCCAGTTTAGTAAAATCATTAAACTATTCACCCAAGTCCACAGTGGGTTCTTATATTTAATTTGTGGATTCCTTGATATCTCACTGGATTTTGATAGAGTATTCCGGGGGGCTGCTATATAAAATAGAAAATTCTTGTCACCAACTTATTACCTACCTACTTCTAGTATTGGGTATTGAAAACGGGCATGTACCTGCTATTTCCACCAACATTTAAAATTTCTGTTTCCACCATCGCCCTTTTCTGCCATTAAAAAAGAATTGTTTTATTTCCGTTTCTGCCAGTATAAATGCTTTGGTGAAATGATTATACTTTCCTCTATTCTATACCTATTTTTGAAAGACATTTTGCACTTTTTGTCTACGTATACGTGTATTTATCTATGATAAAAATAATTATTAGAATTTATACAATAAGTAGAATGTTGCAACAAAAACAGCAAAATTTGATTATTTTTAAGGTATATTTAAATTTTAAATCATAAAGTTTTTACTTGAAATAATTTTACATGGTTTGTATGTAAATGTTTAATATTTAAAAATATAATAACTATATAAATAATATAATATAATAATAACTAAAAGCTAAAATAAATAAAGTCACTATATTACATGGTTACTACATAATATTTTTTCTGTTTGTTCAACATATAATAGATTCTATACAAATAATAATAAGTAACAACTAAATATAGGTACGTCATATTATAAGTTATATAATGAATTATGTATTATGTGAACTGTAAAGATTGTATAATATAACCTCTGTAAAATTTAAATAATAAGAAAATTACATTAGCTTTGATTTTTAGTTGTTTCACAATATTTTGATCATAATATTGCAGGTAAATTGGTGGAAACAGGAATCAAACCTTTTTTATATTAGTGGAAACGGGTAATTGCCTTGATGACCGGCACATTCAAATCCATTATGCAGTGTTGTAAAAATACTTTGAAAACGTTATTTAGTAGTATTTAAAATATTACTCTTACCGGGAAATCCCAATATATCCAATGTGAACAAATACGATAACATCAAAAAACCTAACCTACAAATTCCCCTCTATACATAATTCATAGCACCCTTTCATACTTATTTGTATCTGAACATTTCAGGTTGACTAATATATTAAAACGACAAATATTCTTTTTCATTAAATGTTATTTGTTGTATGGTGCAGATGGGATAAATTATAAAAAATAATTATCTTGCGTAGATTTTTAAATAAATATTTTATAAACTCATTGTATAAAGTGTTCAGTATATATTCATGAATATTTAAAGATTTTAATAAACTTTTTTTTTTGTTTTTATCTACCAAAAACAACAATATAAAATGAATACCCAATCCGTAATAAGTCATATTTTTTATCTTATTTTATTTGACTTTTGTCAACGTTTCAAAACAAATGATTTAAAACAAATTATTCTTATCGAATTTTATATTTTTCTAAAAGTTGTAATTGAATAAACTCATAAGTATTTTAGATTTTGAGAAAAAAGAGTAATATATTAGCTTACAATATTTTATCGTTGTATAATGTATATTGTTCAATACATATTACTTGGTTTGTTTTAACTTAGAAGAAACTTTTTTGACTACGACCTTCAAAAATTGAAAATCAATTATTATAGTTTCCACTTTGTGCATATACTTTTTCGGTTTTCTACCCATTTCCTCTTAGCTCAAGATTATCCTAACAACAACTTGCTGTTGAAAATGCTGTTAAAAAAATACCAGTAAGTGCTTTCTCAAAATGTTTTTTTTTGGAACGTGATGATCAGTCATTTATTTTTAATTTAATATTACAACACATCACTATATACTACGTTACTCGATGTGAACGAATTATGACGAGTGTGTCGAACACGATAAAGTTGTAATTCTTACAAACTTTTTTTTTCTTTTAAGATGATTCTGTGATTGAATACAAATTATATTATTATTATAATCTTTTTTAGTGTAAAAAAAAAGTATTTGTGTTAGCTATAAATAATTAGTCTCCTTTATTTGTTTCATTATGATGTATAATAATTCTTTCCTAATGTTTAGCATACATGGTTAATATTATATTGCAGTAAATATTATAATTCATTGATATAGGGATTAAAAGTAATATTAATGAAAGTTAATTATTCTGAAAACTAAAAAAGCTCAATATCCTCTAATGAGATTCAATTTTTTATAAGGTCCTATTATAAATTATAAATAAAAACAACCCTTCAAGCTCAGTGTGTAAAAATAAATTATAAACACTGACTACGTTTTGCCCTATTAAATCATAAAATTAAAACATAAAATTATCTCTTACGCATTTTCAATAAAAGAATATAAGTATTTTATTTATGAAAATTAATTATTATTCAACTGAAGTTGAAACCTATATGATTCATTAAAAAATATTTTGTCCTGTAATGGGCCTACACAACTTTTTTCTCAACACTATTACAAAAAAAATATCCAACTAAATACCTCTTCTTTGTTAATACGTTTGTATTTATTTTTTTAGTTCCTAGTATGTTCATGAATTTCATCTAACTAAGTCTATAATCAAACCATATGATAAGTTTATGTGATCATTTAGTTTTAAATACTAAAGAAATTCAAACTTAAAATTAAATTAATTTTTAAAACTTATGAACTCATTACATATTTTGCTTAAACATTTTAAATATATTACTAATTTTTCTTAAATGTATAGGTATTTACTAATCTTGTTTTGTGATCATTTTATAATATTTGTGTACTTTTTACACCGTTTAATAGCTTTCCCATATGAAAACTTTAGGGTCAACTGTTAAACATTGAACGTATGTGTAATACATGTAACAGTTTCACATATATAGGACAGATAGGACCAACCAGAAGTCAATATTATTAAATTCAAGGATAAAATAACGATATTCGTTTTGAAAAAAAATTGTCACTCTTTAAATAGTATAGTTAAAGTGAGAGAAATTTCCCCTATACTCTTGAAAATTCTAATAATTTTAAGAGTTATTTTATTTTTGACCATTGTTATTTACAGTTTTCGTATACAGAACAGTATAAACCAATTTCCTGGACCTATACTTGGTATGAATGAAAACACATAAAAATAAATTTTATCGGTATGCTGATAACCTAACCTATTCAAGTATTTAGATGGCACGAAAGCACAGTAAATTATTGACAACATCATCTTAAATATAGAAGAAAAACAAATAGTCACAAAAATGGCTATACTACATAGTTATGTATTAATTTCCTTCCATCTCATTAAGATATTTATATTTCAATAAAAAAAAAAAAAAACTTGAAACAATCTATGATGTCTAAGCTCTGGATATTACTTTAAAGAGTTCAAAAAGTATGATATAACATAAAATGTCTGTAAAACCCATGATATAAATGTTAAGGTTTAAAATTCATATTTCAACTGTTATTTTTAATACAGTTTCTCAATATAACATTTATATACAACAAATACTACTAAAAATAATATAGTAAAATATTAAATAAATATTATTTTATATTTTTTTATTGTTTCCAACAATAAACTGTATCTGCAAATTGAATTAACAGTAATTATTCGATTGTAAACAAATGCAAATAATACCTCATATCTATACGTAAATCTATATTGTCCGATACTTAAATTTGTATTTAAAAATATATGTATATAAATATAATATACAAGATAACACTTATAATTTTATATAGATATTAACGAAATTTAAATTCCTTAAACATAGTTATAATTAAAATATTAAATATCATTAAATATAAATTAACGCTGAATATTGGCAAAATATAACAATTTTATTATCATAAAAATAAATTAAGAAACTATATTATATATTTAGTTAAGTAGTCTTTGTTTTGTAAGTAATCTGTTACATATTATTTTGATTTCTGTAGAAATTGAATATTGAATGTGTATGAACTTACATTATATTCTATGATTATTATGCAAAATAAATGTTATATAGAATTGTAATATGTATGCAAATTGTGATTGAAAAAATCAACTTTAATCCAATATTTGGATGTAAATTTCTCAAAACAAACATTTTTTCATTTTGAATTTACCATTTATACAAAGTACAAAATCACAATTCTATACGTTTATAATACAAATAATATGCACTATACACAATATTGGATTATAGGTGTGAATCAGCAGATACCCCTCGAAATTGTACTACACTTCTCCGTTCACCTAAACTTTAAATGTTTATTTGGTACATCCGCATTATGCATTATTATGAAATTTCTCCATTTGTAATTATTTATAAATATTCATTATAATCATGTATAATATGTAACATAAAAATAATAATTTCAAGTACTGAAAAACATTGTAATATAAAAGGTTACTAATTATATATTTTTAATAGTGCCTAATTATATTTTAAATTATTTATTAATTAATATTTAGTGTAATCATATTATATTATTTATATTTATAAAAAATATTTTAATATTTCTTTTATATTGTTATAAATACTCAAAATTAAAAAAGTTTTACGTTGAAAGCTCTCAAAATCGATCAAAGTTTTACAATTAAGGTGATTTAAAAACACTTTTATTTACTAAAATGATGAAGAGTGTAATTTCCTATGCATCAAATAACTTCCTTTGGAAAAAAAAACATTTAAGTAATTTCCTCAACTTGTAGAATTTTTATACACGTAACAACGTTTACATGCTTCTGAATCTTATTATCCGCAGAAAGCTTTAAAAAACTTTATTAGGAAATGATTAACTCTTTAATACCTACAAATGATTTATAAAAAGTAACTGGAACTGTGAAAAAAGAATAATAATTCACAGATTTTCTATCAACTTTCAAAAAGTTATAAATATTTTATGCTTTTTGATCAAACTGATTTTATTAGTTAATAATAAATAGCAATACACTTATGAATTTATTACAAATCGATTTAAATTGTTTCAAAAATATTGAAAATATATTTTAACTATACTAAAAAAAAAGAACGATGCATTAAAACAAACATATTATTATTATAATTATATGTTATTTCAAATTAAATATTGCTATTGATGCAAAGAATGTTTTCAGATAAACAGAATATCTGCAGTAACTAACATGACCATTAAAACATTATGAGTTATGATTAAAGATAATCACCAAAATGATTTATTTTCGTTTTCAAGAACTAGTGCCAATACTTCCTGCAGTATCTACCTTTATCTGGTCCAGCTTTATATATTTGTTTCATTTTCAGTAAGAATTGAACATTAAACCGTAGTTATTTTATAAACGATGTTTAAAATTCAAATATCTACATGGAAATATCCTGTATATAAATTAATATGCATTTATTTAAATATTTTATGAATTCCAAAGCACATAGGTATTAGGTACATGTATTGATTTACGTCCACATTTGTTTTAATTTAACAATATCCCATAATGATCGTAAAACAAAGGTTTAAAATTCTTCGCTTTATTACATTTCTGCAGTCGTTTATTCCACCCTGAAAATTCCGATGTGCCAAAATCCTAAGCTTCTTACCCCCACCCGGCACTGTCTACTTATTCTCACCTCGTCGGTTGATTCTAGTTGTTTTAATATGAGTCGATAGGAAGGTAAAGGAATTCTAACAGCCAGTCCGAAATATCATATTGAAAAGGGTATGGCATGAATCGGATGAGAAGAAAAATCGCTGGCCTATATCTATTATTGTGCATGGTTTTATCGTACATCGGGCCTATCATCAGTAATTCAATGTATTTATTGCGAATTCTGATTATCGTTTTGGGACAAAGATTCTATTTATTTCGAGCGACTGGATACCATTGATAAAAATGATATAACCAGTAACGAACCAAATCATATTATTATCAACGCGACACGAAAACGGAGACATGAAGAAACACACACGGTTAGGAAATTATTAACGAGCAGGTGATATTACCGGAAATCAATCAAAATTGTCTCACAAAATATCTTCAGCTGTATTATATCATCTCATTCCTATACAAATACTGGCGTGAAGAGATAAACAATTTTTGAAAACACTAATCGATATTATAGTGGATCTAATTAACCTTAAATACATTTTAAAAAAACACTAATATATTTTTTTTAACCATCAACTCCTGGGAAATAGTTTTATCAGTAATCACTAATCACTATCATTATAATTCTGCATTTCTGCCTGTTTCCTCATTACCTACAAAATTAAGTGAAGGAGAAATATAAAAAAATGAACAATAACCATTGCTAAGTTTTCAAATGTCTTACATATTATATAATATGCATCAACTTAATTTAACCAACACTGTGACAATTTACAATTCATCATTCAATATGACTTTTTAATATCAAAGCGGCTTTCCATTGTATAAAACTTAAAGGATTAATTAAAAAAACTTAAAAATTATTTAATTGAAATAGTTCAAGAATAAATTATAAAAATACATTTTAAATATTTCACTTATACAGGGTAATTCTAATTCACCAAGCATTACCCCTTTTTTTTCTTTAATAATGCAGTTATTCAAAATCTGATTTTTCAAATTTTTAAATATTCTTTAAGACCATATTTTCAAATTCTTTAGATTTTTTTATACTTCTTAAGGAGTGTCCTGTGATGGTTCGAACTCCTGTTTTTCAAATGAGAACATCCCATTTCAACTGTAAATTATACAGTAGATAATTATTCTGAAATTGTTGACATATGTCAAAATATTGTAGTTATTATTATAAGTCTATCAATATTAAAAAATTATTAAAATGGACCAAGTATAAAAAATACTAGATCCAGTTTTACGAATATTTTATAGTTATATAAAACCATTTTTAAGGACTATTATCCATTTGAACATTTTAATAACTAAGAAAATACTCATTCGAATTTTTAATTAGGTACATATCAACATTTTTAAAAGTACTATGCACTAAATAATTTACAGTAAACAAGTGGGGTTCTCATTTGAAAACCAGAAGTTTGTGTCACCATTTGACACTATTTAAGTATTTGAAAGTATGATCTATGAATATATTTAAAAATTCCAAAAATCAGAATTTAAATAAAAATATTAAGAAAAAAAGGTGTGGGCATGTTTGATGAATCATTCTGTATAATGATTAATAGATGACAATATTTATTTATTTTTTTATGTCTTTTTATATACCTAGTACCTACTTATTTTGATATAATATAAATAACTATGCTAAATTATAGGTAAGTTAGACAACTATAAAGTGCAAAATATCAACATATTTAGTTAAGCTTAATAAGGTAAATTATTACTGGATAGTGAAAATACATGTTTTACATTTTACATTAAAGTTCGTTTGACGAAAATTTCCAAATATATTATCAATGTCTCTGGGTATTTGAGTTCTAAAAGCTATGATTTTGTAAATGAAAACATTATTATATTATATTGATTAATTTCCAATTTTCAAATAATTTTAAATAGAATTTGTATTATGTAAAGTTGAGTTTACCTAATTGAAATAAACAGCGATGAAACCTTATTTACCTATCCATTAAAACTAAAAGTAATACAAATGAAAAAACACCTCTTATAATTATTTTTTTATTTATTAAAAATATTCATTCATTTTTCAAAGTATAAAGTATTATTTTTACTAGTATTAGTATTGTATCCATTCCATTCAACTTGGTTATTTTAGATTATATTCAAAGTATAAAATGTTTTGATTTAAAAAAAAAAAAAATTATTCTAGGACTGTAATAGTTTGACCATGGTTTTTATAGTTAATAGTATTATTTATCATATCATTATTATGGCTAGGAAAAATATTCATAATATTTTATCGGAAGATATCCATCATCGCCAAATACAAGCGGATGTTTGGGATATATAACACTCCCCTTTAGCAGGTGTTACATATAAACTAGATAGTATAGTTATACATACAAATTGAGTTGATATTATGGTTTAATATTATGAATGTCTTGATTGGCTGATTATTATTTTTAAATCATTTTTTTTTACAACTTTAACTACATAGTATACTTTAATTTATCTATTTATATATATTTATGACATCTCCTTTAAAAAAAATCATAGATCCACAACTGCAGTCTAGATAAATGTATTTTTAATAATCAGTAGGTGTTTCAAGTATAAAGAAAAATAATGGAAGTATGTAAGAAACAAACGAATTATTTACTTTAACATACTTACCTAATATAAGTTATTATAATTTATTCAAGCTTTTTTTAGTGCATGAAAATTTGTAAAGTTTCAAGCCCTGATAGTAACACATCACAAATTGAAGCCATCCAACTCAGTAGCTTGATTTTATCATTGAACTTTTGTTTAATGTGATAAGTGATAACAGACACTAATTCACCATAGATAGTTCTATACATACTCGTATACTGCATAATATTATAGTAAAATGTCATAGAAAATAATATTTTTATTAATATAAGATAAAATTAAAATAATCTTTATAAGTTCACAACATTTGTTGTAAGGAATTACATTTTAATATAACTTTAATATTAATTTTAATATTAAATTACATAATTTTATTTAAATCATCAAAAGTTATACTTAGTTTTAAATAAATAAAACTATATATTATAATGAGTCACGGTAGAGTTGTCCATGTCCACGAGTAGTTTGAGTAATTGAAATACACATAAGTCATGCTCAATACGTTCTCGGGTCCATTCTGTACAATTTATTTCCTTTTAAGCCAGTTAAAACCACACCATAGACCAGGAAGGGTCTAAATTCGGTTTAGTATCCAAATGTTATACTTCTCTGCTGACCCTCAAATACCGTGGCAATAAACTCAATACCTTTTGTAATGTACCCTACAGTGCGGTCAATACGATCTTCTTTAGAATTTTAATACTTTTAGCACTTTTTAGGCTTTTTATCAATACCATGAACCAAAATAAAAGACAAATAGCTTATAATAATTATCATTGTTATTATTATTAATTATTTAGACAGAAATGAAACGATATTAATTTAAGAATAAAATACAATATCATAATTTATTCATAAAAATAATTCTTAATATTTTACAGCTTAAACACATTTTTTTCATACAAAAATGTTCATAAAACTAAGTTTAAATTGAATATAGGTACAAATAATTTTTTAACAACTATTAGATAATATGATTAAATTCATATAAAAAAAAAAACCCGCTTTTATTTTCATTATTATTATTTTAATAATGCTGAAATCTAAAAACATAATCCAGCATATTTCAAAATTAATTAAACCATTTAATTTAATATATTATGTATACCTTATACAAATATAGAATCTCTATTTTAAACAAAACGTATATCATTTATTAAACATTGTATGACAATTATTATTTATAAATTATTCTAGTTGAAAAGAATATTTTATGAATTATTTTTTATGGTGTTCATCACATTTTGAGTAATTTTGTATTGTTTATCTAAAAAAATAATTATATTGCTGTGTCTTATATTTGTTTTTATTTTTAAGAAGATAATCAGAAACATATTTACCTAGAAAAATAATGATTAATAAAGCATTTTAGTAATTGTCTCAAATGTTTATATCCTGAAAGTGAAAAAGTATAAATGTATTTAATTCAATTGAACAAGCTTAGGTATACATTTTAAAATAAAAAACACTAAAAAGTATCCTAAAATATTTTAAGAAAATTACTTGAAGTTTATTGTGTATTCAATATTTAATATACTAAATTATATATAATTTGTAGATTATTTTAAATTAATTAACTTGTATTATATTATGGTCAATAAATTAAACTCATATTAATATAGGTTATATTATAAAGACGATAGTTTCTGTATTAGTGAATTTATTTATTTATAATTTTAAAATTGATCATCCACATTAATGGTATATTATCATATTTATGAAGACAAATGAAATGTACATTATTATTTATTTCAATATTGTAGTAGCTGTATGAATATTCATATTTAGCGGGAAAATTTGATTTACATACATTTTATTTCAAAAATAATTAATGAAAATATGTGTTAAACGGAGTAACAGATAGACAATTTCGATACATGGGGGCGTGTAATTTCTTGTTTCATTACATCGAATTATTTAAACAAGAAAAAAATACTCGTCCACTGGCTTTTCGCATGATTTATATGAACTTATTTTGGAAATATTATATGAAAGCAATTTCAAAAAGAGATTTAGATGATTCACAAGTCAACATATGCCAATGACATTTTGATTACATGCCTATGATTTAGATATCGTAAAACTTACTCAGAAAATTATTATAATATTCGAGTTAAAATTTAAGGTGCTATTAAGCTATAATTTATAATGAATTTTATGAATTTTGTATAGTACATGACGTAAATCCAGGTTTGGCAAATGGTCGGGAGGAAGAAAAAAAAACTGTTAGGAGTAAATGGGGAAGTGGTAAGACATATTTTTAAAGTTCCGTGTTCCTATAATTTCACTTAAACTGAAACCATTTTGTAATAGTAGGTACCTATGTCTTGTTAAATTAATCATTGGTTCAGTGGTTCTCAAACTTGTTTTACTTACAGATGCCTTTAAGATACTTACCAAATTTAGGCCCCAAAAACAAGGAAAATTCATTTTAGAAAAAAAATATCAATAAATTATGATGATCGTCTCAATTCCTTGGATGTGTCCGTGGAGCCCCTATATCATTCTTTCATAACCCTAAAACTATGCTGAGTACAATTTGGGAACTGCTATCATGGCCTATAAAATTTGGAAAATATTTTATAAATCATCCGCAGACAAATTTGGAAGTCAAGGATTTTCCCGTTTCACCATAAATCGGTTAAGAGGTCAGTCATCTAAAAAACGTCTAGGTTAGTCAACCTAAAAATGAATATAGTTGTATACAATAATTTTTTGAATAAGTGATAAATATTTTGACTGAAAAAAATTTCTTATTTTAAATTAACAGCTTGCGTAAACTGCAACCAACAGCTAATGTATTTTTTTTAAAAAAATACTTCTAAAATAATGAACATGTTTCATACTTTTGCAGCATAGTATAGTATGAAAAAAATATTCCGAACAATGGAGTTGTATAATTTTATCGTGTCAAGTTCTTAATTAGAAGCGAAAAATTGAATTAATTTTGTAAATAATTTGTAATATTGGTGTTGCTTAAATATTCCTGTATTTTCAAATTATTGTTGTTATCATTGTTATGTTAATATATTATGCTTCGCTTTGTTTAGAATCTAAAATAAGGAGAAAAACTACGATTGATCACTTTGATAAATGACAATGGTATAATATTGGTAGCATACAATTGTACAATGATAGATATTTATATTATTGTATTTTGCTAAATTTAAATATTAGCCTCCAATAATTATTGTAACCGATTTCAAACTATGCTGAAATCAAACTAAAACAATTATTGCGTTTAGCACAGCTATGATAGATTCAAATGACAATGATTTTTTAGTTTTTACGATATGGCAAAATTTTATTGATGAAATCGAAAATTATTAAGAAACAAAAAAACAAAAATAATAATTATTCACTTTTTTATAGTATCCGTGTGATGGTAACCCAAATAAAGGAATATTAATTTCAGACATGGTTTTATTCAATTGATGTTATATCGTCAAACAAAAAAGACCCTAAAAAATAAATAAATTGTGATTAATTAAAAGTGTGAGTACTTATTACCTTTTTTTATTTTGTATTATTTAATTTAAAATTTGTCAAAGAAACCCGATCGTTTGTTATTTTTAAAAGCATTTTCACGCCCATTGTGACAATTATTATTATTTTAATTGATCTTTATTCCACTTCGTCGACAAGCGTTGCATTTACATTATTCTAATTAATAATTACATATTATATTTTATTTTGTTTAAATGTTGGATATACTATCATAATAATAATAATAATAATAATTATCATTATTATTATTATTATAATTATACTTATAATTTATCGATTATTCCTTACTGAGGTGGAGTGTTGTGCGTTATCAGAGCGGAATATTGCTCATTTCGTATTCGTCGTTCGTACACTACTCCAGTATCATACGCTTACGTGACGTTTAAATGTCAATAAGCGAATATTATAATATCTAATTATAATACCCGTCTAGTCCCAGTGTAATATAAATGCCAACGTCATACTCTACATAAATAGTATTAATATTAATAATTGTATTGTTATTATTATTATTATTATAATTATTGTTATTATTAATATTATTATTATTGTTATTGTTGTTAATATTATTATTATTATTATATAAATGCACTGCGTTCGGATCGACTATTAACAACCACCGCTGAAGTTGTACACCCACGTCGCCACCTAATGAGTTACACGAAACTAATTCGTATCGGAATTGTCTTTACTGCAACAACACGCCACGTTTAATCTCTCGTCACTATCCCCCACCCCGTTATCGCGGTCGAACCGTACAATATATAGTGGTGTTTCTACATGGCAAAGTCCCGAGTCGATCCGTAAAACAATATATTATACGGTACGCATGCACGCGCGCAAATATTCCCGAAGACGTTAAATTATTACCAAGCTTGATGCTCACACCGTTGGCCGCGTTCCAAGTCGACCGTGAAACACTGCACACGCTGCGAAATCGTGTACCGGACGAGTCGCACAAAGTCGGTAAACCATGGACCACGGTATTGTAATATATATAATATCGTTATGTCTTTCGCAAGAGTATAGGGCCCGTGTCGCCAGAGTATACCGCGGTATACCTACGCCTGCTTACTATAATTCAAACGATAACCGCGGGGTAACTTGTTGAATGTATATCGAACCGTAGGCTCTACAACTGCGTCAGACTTACAACACGAAAATAGAAAAGGGAAAATAATACGAACCAACAATACGATCGCGTGTTTCTCTATCGACAGTAATATTTTAACAACATAATGTGATATTATACGTCGTATTAATATTGGTATAACAGCAATATCAATCGGCAATCGTGCAAGAATCATTTTAAATCAGCAATCGTGCAAGAAGCATTTTAAATTGTTAGCACTATTACTTTAAATGTGAAATCATTTCGCATAATTTAGTTTAAAACAGTTAATGAATATTTCACAAAAAAAACATACTATTCAATTTATTTATTCAAAATGATTGGATTGTGATAAAAAATAAATTATTCATGAACAGCGTAAGTGTTAAAAAGTTATTTGGTTTTTGATACACAATATACAATATATATATACAGCAGACAAAATATGTTAACATACATATGTAACCCGATTAATCAAAAATGTATAAAATCAATGAAAATTAATCGGGAACACGATTCAGAATAACGTAAATTACTCTTGTATATCGAAACGTCTCTCTTCGTGCTTTACAAAAGGGACCAAAGAGATTATACATAAACAGGGCAATTTATGTAAACCTGATCTTATGTATAAACAACGATAATTGGATATAGGTACACGTCTAAAGACAACAGTAATTGTTGGTCGAATAAACTATTCGATGGAGGCTATTGAGACTTAAATCATCAAAAGTAATGGGAAATTTTAAGATAACAACGTCTGAGACAGCATACGATTATAATAACATTGTAGCAGCCAGTAGGATATCATACAATATTGTTAGTGTATTATTAATAAATCAAATATGCTATACACATATTAACATCATAAATAAATAAGATTAAAATATGTATGCAAATAATTCCTTCTTAAATGTATTTTTAGTAAATTAAAGATTTTTCTCTTTTATTGTACTAATTAATTTTTAGTACCTAACTACCAACTAAATACCAACAATAACTAGTATTAAGTATAATGCAGTAAATATGTCGATGTTTTAATGGTTTCATACTTAATATTTTTGATAGTAACTATAGTAATACACTTTTCCCTAAAATATTTAGTTACATTATATAAATATATTCATAGGTACTGCATACATCAACAGCAAAATATTTGAAATATAAAAATATATTAATTATTTTAATTATTTTTTATTTTATTCACAAACATAATTATAATTTTAACTACATTTGAAAATCATAATATTAAAATTAAATTTGTGTAGATACCTACCTATATTATAAAAATATACATTTTATAAATCTATAATAAAAATACCAAATATTATTGTTATTATTAAAAGTGCCAAAATTAACTAAATTTTCTTATATCATCCCACTTCCATTATTATTAGTTTTAATAGTCTTAAGATCGTTATTAAATAAGCAAACTATATTCCAAGTGTTCTAATAATAGTTTTAAAAAAACAAACAATAAATATAACTTCCTTATCCTTTTTTTTCTGCGACTATGGTTAAAACTAGTGTATTTAGTTTAAATTATTAAACCTATTATAAAATAACACAAAAAGATTATGTTTTTCTTTCATAATTTTCTGAACAATATAATATTACATAGACAATATTTAATATTAAACGACAACTAATATAGAATTTAATTTAATTTCTATAGTTGAAATCTGTACACAGAACATTAGATACCAATAAGAGAAACCGCACAGAATATTCAAAATCACTTAGGATGTCCCAACGGAAATTATGTTTCCGAACTTAGAACATACTTTTTATCTCTAGAGATCTACGCGTTACCTCTTGGTTGGTAAAAACAAAGTTTATACCTGTACATATAAAACTGGCTCAGTCTCTATCAGATAATATAATTATGTTTGTAAAATGAATATCTACTATTTAAATGCATATTCTATTTATTTAATAATATTATAATCAATATTGAACCAAATTCGATAAAACAAAGGATATTCTGATAGAACTATAGAACTGCAATATGTAGGTGCCTATGTTATAACTATAAGTATTTGTATAAATTAATTATTACATTTCTTTTTTTATATATATTTATTATTTTATTTTAATGAATTTTCCAATAAAAGTATTAGGTAGTCACAAAAAAATAATTAGAAAAAGAGGGATATGAATAAACAATAAAGTCTTTTCTGATTCTCCGTCTTCACTTTAAATTATTCTAATTGAAAATCTAAGTACCATATCATATTTATGTGTATAGTATATTAGTGTGTGGGTATATACCTAGTTTAAAAAATATCTTTTATAATTTAAAAATTAAATTTATAGTTTACACTTGAAAATTGAAAGTTGATACGCCTTTAACAAATGAGAGATTTGAGATATACACCTAATACTTTTTTTAATTTATGAAAAAGTAAAAAAATAATAGATATATATTTGAACAGACTTATATCTCTTGTAATAAATCGCGGTATAAGTCTCTACACTTTAGAATATCACTTTGTAAAAACATAATGTTTTTCTTACTCAGTTTTTAAATTAATGAGGAAGTTTGCAAAAATATTTTTATTTTATCCTATACATTTTCAATCTGCACAAAAGTATATTGCAAAGTCTTGGTACATCATACATTTCTAACACATGCTAAAGGTTTCCAAACTATTTTGTCACAGGATTTATGACAGTGACCTACACAACTACACATCATTTTTTATGGGTATGAAATAAAATCATAAACTACTGACGGAAACATTCCTAATCATTATGATATTCGTCGTTATTTTATAAACATACTAGCTGTATAACTAAACATCGCCCGAGGAGAAATGAATAAAAATACAACTCTATATTGTTTCGTCTCTTATCAGCTTTATATTTTCTACTCTGTATAGAGTGAAATAAATGTAAATATTATGCTTTTTCTGGCCCAAAAAAATTTGAGTGAATTGTCAAAGTTCCAAAGATGAATTTAAAGTTGTATTTATTGAAAAAATAATGTTTTTAATATTTTTTTATTACTAATTTATTTAAATTTAATAATACTATGTAAAATCAAAGATTAAAAATAATTGATTTTATGGAAAAAAAATGTCTCCAATAACCACGAATTCTCGGGAAATTAACTATATTGTTTCTTACCGACTGAAACTAGGCCTACCGGCTACCACAAGATTTTTGAATTCATTATAATTAAAATCTGATGATGTTAACTAAAAACAACTAATTTGTTATTACTCCTTAATTGTAAAATGTAATTGAATTTCAATGAAATAACATTGCAAAAACCAACGGCAGGTATGTTGAAATAATTAAATTTAATATTAAATAAAAATTAAAAAAACATTTTTATTTAATTGTAAGTATACTGATTGAAAGTGTATGTATAATATTATTGCAGTGTATTAAATGTAATATAATGTACTAAAAATGAATTCAAGATATAATTTTACATATAGATATATTTATGAACCAAATGTTATATCTGACAGATTGACACGTATGAACGTAATTGATTTACAGTTTAAAACATTTCATTTGTATGTTATTTTCGACATTTACAAGTGAGTACTTTAAGATGATAATATAATGGGGAAAAAATGGAGCGATATTCATAAGTTAAATTATCATGAACGAGTACATAATAATTATTTTACTATAATACGAACTTCGAAATATTCTACGTTAATTCTAGTTTATTATAATTAAAATAATAAAACATTCCTATTTTACTTAATATAATTATTGAAAAAATCTTTCATGGGACAACTTATTTTCAATATGTTTAAAATAAATAATAAATAATCAAAATAGTTTTTTAAGTTATTTAATAAATATGTTTTTGAAATATTATTACGAATATTATTATTAAAAAATATCATAAAAACATAACACTTTTTAACATTAAATTGATCTACTATTCTAACTCCGTCTCGTTGGTTTCTTGAGAAAATGAAGCTACAGTATATTTTATAATTAACATACTATAAGAAGAGTCTTCTACAGGCCTTCTTATTTTTCATTAACAAAGAAAATTGTTTTTTTTTTTTTATGAAATTCTCTTAAATGGTAAAAATACTAGGTCATAATACTGTGCACTTTATATAAAAAAAAATAATAATAAATTTGAATTCAAGAAGTATAATCAAAATCCAATTATTGTTGAACATATTTTTTAAATAACATTTCCTTTTAAGTCATCTGATAAATTGTATTTGATGTGATGTACAAAATGTAGAAATATCCAATTACAATAAAAAAAACTGTTGTCACACGTGTCAATAACATTTAAGAATTCAGTTTTAACCCACAATGACTTCAAAAAATCTTTCTTTTCAATGTTACAATTGTTCTTGTGAGATAACAAAATTTGTATATTCAATATTGTTCACCACTATATAGGTTTTAAGTTTTAACTATAAACTGACCACTGCAGTATTTTCTGCAGTTATACATTGGTGTGTAGATTTCTTAACATATGATATGGCAGACTGACACTCTTCACTTACGACGTCGTTGACCAATCCAATTTATTTTTATATGTGCTTATACAAGTCCATACTACAAAATGTCGTATCTTGATGGTATATCGTAGATTTTATTTTGTAAACAACATTTTGTTTTCCACAATTATAGGTCAAATATTATTGCATCACTTTATATTTAAATTTAAAAATAAGTCATTGTTGCTTTCTTGCAAAATTCTGTTGTATTATTTTCGTTACAGTTATTTTCGTTTTATAGATCCTATGATTTATTTTTGAACGATTAAAATTAAGAGATTTTAATCAAAAATAACCAAAGACTTTGGATAACTGGTATTCTTAAAATAATACCGTGAAAATAAATATGTGTTATAAAAATGCAAAATTAATCAACGATAAGATTGAGATAAAAATAAAAAAATTGTTAGAAAAAATTAATTGCAAGTAATGTTTAATGTACGATGTGTACAATTAAATTACAAATTATTGTATTTTAATATGATAAAACAATTTACAAAATGTATTAGTGGTATATTGAGTGTAACAAATCAAATTTGACATATTTTTATGGAAGATGTCTATCATTCTTACTTCACCCCTCCCCTATCCCTCATATTTTTTTCGTCAATCCTATACCCGACGCATGGACCAGTGTACATCGAATATCCATTAGCTCACACCTTTCGTAAAGTTGTTCTCATCCGTCACAAACATACTACAAGTTTCTTATACTGTATAGTCTTTCAGACTTTTTTTTACCGATGCACTGAAATGTTTCCGGACAAACCAAATTTAAGATCCAGGAAAGCTTTCTTCGTTGTTAAAAAAAGGCTTATATGGTCTGCACTAGCATAGATCTTTTCCCAGAAAAAAAATATTGGCTTTAGAGTAGGTATCAAAAAATAGAACCCGAAAAAGGTTTTTTCGAACGCGAATTATTACGATGAATAAAAATGCCATTACTGCTGGTAGATACGCAGATTTATTTCTCCATCCGTACAATCCTTGAATACAACATGAAAAGAAGATTGAACGAGTTTTGATCGACCGTCTTCGACATTGCCACTCAAAAGTAAGGAGAAAACGTATCCAATTCATATATCATAATGCTAATAGATAAAGTGCTTAGATCGTTTAAGTGGGATTTCAATTACACCTGGGGAACGAAAAAAAGCGCCACTAATACTATAACGATAGTTGCAATGTTAAAAAAAAATAAACTTAATATAGTACAATCTTATGTAATTAAAAATAAATTGACAAGATTTACTAATAAATGTATTTAAAAAAGGGGGGTCAAGTGGATGTCGCTCCACTGTACAGTAGGTTACAAGTAGATCACTGTATAAGGGATGGTATTAAATTTGAATTCAATGATATAATATCATTGTATACGAAAAACGATTCTGAGCGGAGACGGTATGTCAGTCTAGGATATTTTAAATTATATTGATATTGTTATTTTACAGTAGCTGCTAAGTTGAATTAATATTATTCATATTATTCAATTATTAACCTAAAATTATCAGTGATGCTTGAAAAATATTATAATATATACTTTTACTCGTTAAAATTGATTTTAATATGTAATTTTGTCCAAATTTGAACTTAAAATGTCTGTAAAAAATAACTGTGTTTATATATTTTTTAGATTTTTTGATTACAGTATGTAATATTTGTCAGAATCTTTATTTTAAATTTTCAATCCTTAGCTATAAAAACTGACCATTTTATAATTGTTTGATTACGATTGATAATTTTCGAGATTTTGATGAATTTTGTCAAAATTCGAACTTTAAATGCTTATAAAAAAAATGTGTGCCTATGTATTTTTAATATTTTTCAATTGCTATTGTAACAATATATCAGGAGCCTTGTATTCAATTTTCATTATTTTTGGCCCTACAAATAACAATTTATTGGTATTTATATAAAAATAAACTAAAAAAATTTAAAATTTAAATGGTCCGTTAAAAGCTCAAAAACAGTCAAAATATATTCAAAATTATATGGTGTAAATAAAATGCTAATATAAACATTCAGTGAAATGTTCATGCATCTACAGTTATTCATTTTTGAATTGCAACAAAATAAGGAAATCGCTACATGAGAAATCGAGTGAATATCTAATCTTGTAAAAATTTGAACTTAAAATGCTCATAAAAATGTATTATGACTTGCTTATAAACATCTTTTTATTGATAAAATTAGGCAAACTTATGAGGAATCTTGTATTACATTTTCAAACCTTAGATATAAAATTAAAAATTTTTATGAATTTCTAACTAAAAATAAATTACACATTTTCGTCATTTTTACGTATTTTGTCAAAATTTGAACTTTGATTACCTATAAAAAAAAATTATGACTACGGATTTTTAATATTTTTCATCTGCCTTTGAAACTATATATTAGAAGCCTACTATTAAATGATATATATTAAGATTTTTTACGCAACAAATAATATTTTATTGACATTTATAGAAAAAAAAACTAAGAAAATTGCAAACTGAAAATGTCCGTTCAAGAGCTCAAAATAAGTCAGAATATTTTAGAAATGCTAGAGTGTGTAGAAAATACTTATATAAACATTCGGTCAAAATTTCATGTATCTACGGTCATTTCTTTTAGAGTAATATCAAAAATCAAAATCGATTTTGTCGAAAATTTCCGTTTTCCCTTAATTTTTCATTTGTTTTTCACGGCGCTTTTGAAAACTGGGAAATTTTAACTTTTGACCCCCCAAAGTACCAACTAAATTCACTTTCCTATCAGAAAAGGTACTATTGAAGAAAATCGAAGCATTTTTACTGTCCTAAAAGGTGATGACAAACACAAAAAGGGCGGGTAAGTGTATGTCGCTCTGCTGTACAGTAGGTTACAAGTGAGTCACTGTAATGGATTGTGTTAGATTTTAATCCAATGATATAATATCATTGAATAAGAAAAACGATTCTGAGCGAAGACGGTCAGTCAGTCTATAATATCTTACTAAGTCTAAATGTATTTGATGATATTATTGTGAATAAAGTAATTAATTTTAGTATTATTATTAGTATTAGTATTTACTATATAGTTGGTTAAATTCATTTTTCTCAAAAAAATTATATTTTAAAATGCCATTGCGTGTATATAAAAAAATAACAATATATTCTAAAAGTTTCATATACCAACAAATAATATTTTTAAATTATATCAAAATAACTAAAATCATTATTCTTGGTTTAAATATGAAATTTTGTCTAAATTTGAAATTAAAATGTCTGTAAAAAATAAATGTGTTGATATATTTTTTAGATTTTTTGGTTACAGTATGATTTATTTATGAGAATCTTTGTTTTAAATTTTCAACCCTTAGTTATAAAAACTGAATATTTTATAATTTTTTAATTACAATTATTTATAATTTTCGAGATTTCGATAAATTTTGTCAAAATTTGAACTTTAAATGCGTTTAAAAAAAAATCGTGCCTATGTATTTTCAATATTTTTCAACTACTATTCTATCAATATATCAGGAACCTTGTATTAAATTTTCAGACTTTTTGGCCCACCAAATAAAATTTTATTGACAATTATAAAAAAAAAAACTAAAAAAATTGAAAACTAAAAATGTCTGTAAACAGCTCAAAACAAATCAAAATATTTTCAAAATTGAATGGTGTATAGAAAATGAGAATATAAACGTTTAGTGAAATTTTCATGCATCTACAATTATTCGTTTTTGAATTACAACCAAATAAGAAAAACGCTACATGAGAAATCGAGTGAATATCCTATGTTGTAAAATTATGAACTTAAAACACTCATAAAAATTTATTTTTAATTGTTTTTAGATATTTTATTTTTGATAAAAGTAGAAAAACTTACGTTAAATCTTGTGTTAAAATTTAAAACCTTAGATTTAAAAAGAAAAATTTTTATGAATTTCTAACTCTAAATAATTTGCAAATTTTCGTCATTTTTACGTATTTTGTCAAAATTTCAACTTTAAATGCTTAAAAAAAAAAATTGTGACTACAGATTTTTAATATTTTTTATCTACCTTTGAAATAATATATTAGGAGTATTCTATTAAATTTTCAAGAATTTTTAACGAATAAATAAAATGTTATTGATTTTTTAAAAAAAAAAAACCAAAAAGATTGGAAATTTAAAATGTCTGTAAACAGCTCAAAATAAGTCAAAATATTTTGAAAACGGTATGGTATATAGAAACTGCTTATATAAATATTCAGTAAAAATTTCATGTATTTACCGTCATTTTTTTTAGAATTACACCAAAAACCAAAATCGATTTTATCGAAATTCAATGTTGCGTAAAAATTCCCGTTTTTTCCTTAATTTTCCATTTGTTTTTCACGGTACTTTTGTAAACTACTGGAAAATGTTTACTTTTGACCCCCTCAAAGTACCAACTAGATTCACTTTCCTATCAGAAAAGGTATTGAAGAAAATCTAAGCACTTTTACTGTCCCAAAACGTGATGACAGACACAAAAAAAAAAAAATAAAAAAAAAACACACATCATTGTAAAACCAATACATTCATCGCTCCGCTCAGAATCTAAAAAAAAATAAAAAAACACACATCATTATAAAATCAATACATTCATCGCTCCGCTCAGAATCTAAGAAATTTCAAATTCTTAAGCTTGTGAATTTGTATTATACTTATATTTACTTATGCTTATTTTTCGTTAACCTTTTATTCGTTAATCTTTTATTTATAGAAATTGGGTGCATTATAACACATTTTAAAAATAAATACTTAACTCTATAATCATAAATATTTTCAGAATTTGTAGTATCTACAAACATTTTCAGAACAATGCTACTAAAATGAAATTTAATATTTTAACTAATATCTTGAAATATTCCAAACTAAAATATTTGACACGTTGTAAAATATAAATATAAATTCATATTAACATGAAATAGAATGTATTCAGGATGTAGTTATGTATAGAGAATCATTATAAACGTTTGATACAGAATAATTATAGAAAAAATTATAATTTACATGTAAAAAAAATAATATTACGTGAATATATAACAATCTATAAATGATTATAAAAAAGGGATCTAATCTATTTTAATACAGGAAGGTATACCTATTTTAGTATTACGTTTACAATTTTGTTATTACTCTGAAAACACTTTTAATTGCAGCAAAAGTTCAAAAGTTCTACAAAAGTTGCATATAATCATTTGAGAGATTACAGATATTAAACATAAATAGCACTTTAAATGGTCATGTTTGTAAATTCTTAGTACTTTTCAAAACTAACGAAAAATGAGTGAAAATTCTGATAAATCTCATGTAAATATGTAACATTGTTAACATTTTAAATTAGAAAACAAGTATCAAAGAACATAAAGACTTCATTATACTCACGTTATAAGGTTATACTATTTAATCAATAACAGCTGACATTGATAATTACAAAATATTAATAACCTAAGAAAACTGGTGTCTAATAAACATTAAAATATGCGTGCATTCTATTTTATTATCCGTAATTGTATGTGATTTTAAATTCTAATGCAAGATTATTTTAAACAAACTCTAGCTACACGAAAAAATACTTAAAAATGATTTTCACAACTTTTATGTTCATTGTTCATTGGTACATTTACACATAATATTATATAAAAATATGTTCTAAATATCTAACCATGAATTCATTTTCATTTTTTTTTTTATAATTATTTTCACAGGTAATTACTTCTTTGTTCATACGGAAATTTTTTATATTTTACGTTGAAAAAAAATAAATATTTTCATCTTTAATTTCACAATTTTGTTATACATGCCTACAACACCCGAGCTTGATATGTTAAAAGCCATAAAATAATGCAGAACATGTCAAGTTTTACTCCTAAACGTGTCAGTAGCTACGTGTTAAAGAGGAATAGGAAACTCTGGGTTCATATATGAATTAACGAGCTTATATAATATGTATACACCACAACTGTAAATAAGACATCTCATCTCATATGTCTAGAAAATAGAGCCAACTACGGAAAATACCAAAGATTTATTATAGCCTCTTGATTTATATGTACATCTGTTCCCTTATTACCTAAAATGTTTGCTTGCCCATAGCAGCCCAATTGTAATTTGTGTCACAACTTTGGAATACCTGGTACAATTTGTGATCATTATAACCAAAGAAGTACCTACCAAAAACTGTTCTATAATTCTGAAAACAGCGATACCATATATGTTTTAATCAAAAACCACCATTTAAAATTATTTATATAAATTGAATGCCACATTATAATTGGGTTGTTATATGATGTAGTCGAAAAATATAAATGGCACAAATCTTCTCAAATAGATAAGCTTCAAATAAAACCACTATTAAATTAAATATTGTATATTTAACAGATTAAGAATTGTATAATTTATATTTTATTTGTAACGAAAATATATTATATTTGATTGACATTTAAAACTATTTAAATATTCTTAAATAAATACATCCTAACCATATGCATCATTTCACATTTATATATATACCTAAAGATAATAATATATTGTAGCTACTATATTTTTCTTAACAAATAGCATATGTTATTTTCAATTTAAATATTCGTTATAAAATATTTCTCATGTATATTTTATTTAAATATTTAAATTCAAAAATAATACCTGACAATACATATTATATGTATCTAATATTAAGAAACAGGCGAAGTAATAAAACAATAAATATGAGTTTCATATTTTTTTAATCCAATTTCAAATCCAACCAAAATACAAATATCAACATATTTTTATACATTTACAGTTTTCTTAGTTTTTAACTATCACGATATTATAATTAAAATAAAGATATTTTATGTGTCCTCCTCAGTGACTTAATAGAAAATAAATAGTAATTTAATTTTAACGAATGAATAAATAAGTGTGTTATATTATATTCACACATTTATAAGTACTTAGTACATAACATACCGATACACTTATATTCGCGACTGAAAATTGTATATGAATTAATAAACTATAGAGTTTAACTTCATACTGAAAAATAATCTTATTAAAGTGCTATAATACACACTGATCTGGTGAGTACATAAAAAATATTTGCTGTGAATAACACATGGAAGTACCTAACCATGTACTCTGGAGAAAAAAAACGCCTGCCAGATGGTTTTAGCAACGTCTAATGAACTTCCAAGCATAATCAACAGTGAAATACACCCAGCTTTATTGAATAAACACATAAGTAAACAAGCAACATTTTTCACGAATTTCACAATAATCATGTATGGGTGATGTTACATACATTTTCAAAATAAATGCCGTATAAACGAGCAACATATTCCCAGCACGTACTAACCGTAATTGATCCTTAGTGCAATAAGTTAAGGATGCCAAACAACTATACTATATCTGTACTCAAGAAAAGGGCAAACTAAGGCAAAATATATAATATGTTTAAAGCCAGTAAGCTGATGAACAGAACTTGGCATTATATTTAATAAAACGCGGATCCACTAAACCTTTCCTTATTGTACGTAGTATTAGAAAAAATAAAGCGTTCTTATTTGGTTAGTTTCAGTTAGGCAATCCACCATTGTACTTTCTTCAACTAATTACATGGAATAAATATATTATACGATGCCCTGAATAAGTTCAAAAATCATTATTGAAAGTAAAAATTATAACAGACACGATGCAATTCAAATCTATAGAGCAATACGATTTTAGTTTAATCTAATTTGATTATATTACAACGTGCGTAAAATAAATACAAAAAGTGGGCAAGGAAAGAACCGCTCTACTGTATAGTAACTATTGAGTGAACCACGTCATTGAGTGAGTCAACTGTAGATGTGTGTAATTTTGAATTCAATGTATCATGCATACAAAAAGCGATTCGTAGAGGAGACGATCAACCTTATCTGTGTACCTTGGTTATTACTTATTACTAAGTATAAATATATTATTTTGTATTGATCAATTCGCTTCAACAACAAAGTTTATTAGCTGTAGAAGTGTTTACGTTTTTTTTTTTTTTAAATTAAAATTAAAATTTCTTTAAATGTAATATTAGTATATTATTTTATACAATTCAGAATGGTTTAAAAATGCTATAACTTTGTTGTTTGCTTTTGTTTGGGGTCCTAGATTTTTTTAAAAGTAATCTGGTAAATTATTTTATTTTATTTCATTTTCATATCTGCGACAATCTGTTAAAATGTATTTTATGAGGATTTGAGTTCCACATGTGATGCATATTGGGAGATCTTCTTTGGCTATTAAAAAGCCACGGGCTAGCATTGTGTATGGCCAATCTTAGCCTGTTTAAGTATATTTTATTATATATTTATATTGCTTTTATAATAAATTAATTTAGTACTGTAAGTAATTACGGTAGGTTGAATTATTTTTTGATTAAAATGTTCAGTTTTCTATATAGTTAGTAAATTATCATAAAAATATTTGTGGAATTACACTCTACACTCAACTTTTTTTCATAATTCTTGTGAGCAAAATTATAGGAAACCTGGTATTCAATTTAACAAAAAAAAAATCGAAAATTCCAAATGCTAACAAATAGTTTCAAAAGTGTCAAAACATTCTGAGAATTATACCAAGTATGGAAAATACTAATACAAACATTTGGTGAAAATTTCAAATATGTTTGTGATTATTCATTATTGATTAACATTCACAAAATAAAAAAATCAATTTTTTCAGAAATTGTTCTACAATAAAAATTGTCATCAGAAATACAACTATAATATACAAAATATTGTATTATAATGTAAATTGTAATGCATAATTTTTAATTACATATATTATATTGTAGTTTGTAACAAATAGCAGAGTATATTATACTAAAATAAATAAATAAACAAGAATGTGAAATAATTAAATTTCAAACTCAATTAAAACCAAACATTAAGGGTCTATAAATCTTTTAAAACTAATTTTATGATAAATTCTCTATACATTATGCACACACAGCACAATATTACATTTTATAAAGTAATTTTTTGTTGTGATAAAAATATATTTTCTACACTTTAAAAAATTATAATTATTAAAACAAATGCTATTTTCTCAACAAAAAAAAAATGAAAAAAATATTTATTAATATTTTATTTTAAATTGTTTTTCTCGTTATATTATAAATTATATTATATTTGGAGCATTTTTACTATCATAAAAAATGTTATTTTAAAATAATACATTGATTATCGACTGTTTTTTTTTTAATAATAGGATGAAATATAAGTGAAGGACGATTTAATATTTACATAAAAAAATTAATTATAAATAATATTATTATACCTACGTTTTAAAATATAAAAGAATGTTTGATTTTAATGATTTAATTATAAAAAAAAGTTGCTTTTAGAGGATGAAAACAGTTACTGTCATTATTTACTTTAATGGCTGTATTTATATTTATTGTATAATATATAGGTACCTAATTTAATATATTGTTTGATTAAATTGGTAAATGCGTAGGTGCTCTGTACACAATAATGTTTACATGCACGATGCATATATATTTTATTATTATATATTAACATAAACGTGCATTGGCTGACGTATAATTTATTTTATTGAAATTTAATTTTCAAATGGTTGTGTTAATTGTCTACCTTTTACAATTCATTTGACATTTTATCCGATCACAATGATATCAGACGTCAAAATATTTCGTAAAAAAAAAACAATGTGGCGTAAGCTCTATAAATTGAACATTTGACGATGAAACAAATCAACCCTCTATATTATTATATTCTTGACGGTTGTAGAAAAATAAAATTGTAATGAATTTATTAACTCTCATTCCTTTTGACACGTGAATATAATAATGTAATGTTAGATGCGGATGAGCTACGAAATATTTCGGATGTGTGTGGCAAGTGTATATCTATACACTATACAGAAAACGCGAGTCGTATATATGTAATAATATGATATACCTATACATACAACATGTATATCGTATATACATGTACATAGGTACGTTCATATTATAATATGTATACATATTATATGTACGTACGTGTGCGACTGCGGTATTCGATTCGAGTGTAAAGTCTCAAACTTTGAACAAACGATGGGCGCCAGCGATAAACATAATAATAATATTTACATACTATGCATAAATACACGTCCGTTTAATGCATGTCTACCTCTACTGTACACGCTCACATTATTACATAGACCTATAACACATTGCACGTGTATCGAATAACCGACGACGGCAGCGGCTACTGTAGATCAATATTGGCGCTGTGCAAACTGCTGTTGCGTATTCCGCAAAAGTTGACATTAACCTTTTCCCGAAAAACAGTACAACATTTATATCATATATATATATATTCTATAGAGGCGGTAGGTAACGTATAAAAAAAGTTTATATACATATGTATATATATATAGGCACGCGTAGTAAAGTCGTATAGGTGTACATAAGTCGATCGGCTGATTAATGAACATACGCGGTGGTTGTTAATATTTTTGTTATGTGTTTGGCGTTCGAGTGCGTATAGCGTTTCTCGCAGGCCGACTATACCCCTCCCGCCGTGCGTATTTTTGGACGATCGGGTTCGACGCGCGAGCAACAAAAGATTAATGAGACGATCGGTGGTGATGTTGGAGGTATATAGGTAGAACTGTAGAACGCGGGGTGAGCGAGGAGGCGCCCTTTCTGTTTTTAAGGGGGTATATGGACTTTGGATTTTAATTACGCTCGCACATGTAACACAGTGATACCCATTTATACATACGCTAACCATGTGGGTGTTGTGCGTGTGTATAAATGGGTGACCGACAATGGTCGCAAATTTTACTCGGAATACTAGTCGACGAAAAAGGCGTAACCACCTCGGGGACCTGCAATGTGCAACCACGATGACGTTTATATACATTATGTATTTATGTGTGTGTACTACGCATATAATATATATATATATTGTCGTATAGATTATATGTGTCATATGTGTATATGGTTTATATATATACGTGCGCACAAATACTGTATAATATATAGATATCTATATACCTATACCTAGCAACCTACGTGTTTGGACTTGGATAGCGCGCACGACAGCCGAACTCATAAACATTACAACATGACGTACAACTATTATAAGTAAATAATATACGACGGACAGTCGCCACCGAACTGCGATTTAATGACGAATAATAACGACTTCGGTACCTGCAGTGGCAGTATAGTGTTGCACTGTTGCCATATTATCATATAATAGCCGGTGATCCAGCCATCGCTTCAACACACCTACCGGTGTAATACAACAGTTATAATATACAGAGATAACAACAACGCGTATAAATATTAAATATGTGTGCATGCAGAGTGTCAGGCAGGGGCGTAAAGCACTCGGCGACGGCTTAACACCGGCGCAAAGCTTCTTATTCTCACTTTTATCGGTCTCGAAAATTATCTCGCCCGTGAACAGTATTATTATTATTATAATATACACGCCAAGCGAAATGTCAACGACCACCTGCATACGTACCATTACTATGTATTATTATCGTGCAACACAGTCGTCATCGTCTACCGCATTCGAATCAAATGTGCGCTGCACTGTGGGCATTATAATAATAATAATATATTGTGTGGGTAGGTAGGTTACCCGACCGTCGTTGTAATATTAGAATATAACTACCAAACAAATCCGAATTCGCGCACTCACCGTTATAATTGTCATCAGGTAGGAATATAATAGAATAGATCATATTTCAGACGTATAATGCGGAATGATTAACGCACGATGATTCGTTTTACATTTTCAGTTGTTTTACAATCCGAATTCAAAGGATTGCGCGCATAATGTCCGTGTGTTTAAATTTCAAATGGTATATAGAGTAACATACATAGTTGTACTGTAAGTGTACACTATCGTTTTTATCGTTTGTATTTTTATTGGTTTCGGTCGCTCTTATAACTCGTGCAAACAAATATTACACTAAAAAATAGTGGTATGTTTAAAATGCGAATATTCTCCTGTAAATTTATATTTTTTTAATTTAAAATGTTCAAACTGCACACCACTCATTTATCAAATAAACCATAGGGTGTCGAGCGTACACTTTTTGGGTTTTAATATTGCTGTATATAGGTACGTATTAAGTCCCAGTTTAAAATAGCCACGATAAACTTTACTAAATTAAAAACCGTCTACAACCACACATAAACGTATATAATAATAATAATAATAGACCTCCCGCAGTGCAAACCCGTATATTAAAATAAGGAATGTAGTGTCAGACTAAAAAATTGTATGAGATGCGTACTACACGTATTCGTGTTTCGTACATATTATAGTGATGTATGAATAATTTCGCTGTACAAACTACTAATTGCATAAAATATTCAAAAGCAAAATTGTACATAAGTGACATTATTCCATTATAAACACACATTGAACAGATTAAATTATCTTCACAAAATGATTCAACAATCCAAATGTACCTACATCATTGGTCCGTGGAACACCTATAAATAATTTATACATGACTTAATATAAGCAATACAGCTATAGTCAACTCACTCTTGAGTGTTGACGTTAGACTTGTGTTTTAATTTTAAATTTGAAGAGACTCAGTGTCAAATAATTATAATAAACTATGTAAACAGTAAGTTTTTATTCAGTACCTACTTTGTTGTAAATACTATAATTGTATAATATTGTACAATAATTTTAACAGTTAAACATTTAATAATTTAAATTACCGAAACAACTTATTAATATCTAACTAGATCACAATGTTTGAAAATTGATCGGTGTAAGTATAATAATATATCTGATTGGTCACTGATCAATTATCTATATATAAAAGTAATCAAATTGAGCTGAATATAATAGAGGAATAGTGAAAACAATACAATTAGATTGAGTAGATATACTCTACACAAAGTGTCTCCCGAAGATTAACTATCACTTACTAAAACTTCTAATTTTCATTAGAACCATCACTTTAAAATAGTAAATCATGATTCGGATGGATTACACAGAAATATTACATGATCGCTTTTTACTTACACTTTTTTAAATATAAAGAGGCTATAGGTTAGACTCCGATTTAATTATGACTTTTAACAACATTAATTGTTAGAATCATTGGAAAAAAATACAATACATTTTCGCTTAGTATGTTCATAATGTTTCTCAATACCTTCATAATATTTAAACTAATTATGCCAATTTTTCTGACTGCGATAAAATAGACTCTCTGATGTCACTTAGAATGACAAATTTGGTAATAACTAAAGTTTTTTTTTAATTCATTATAGCTATATCATGTTTATAATGAGTATAAGTTCTATAAAAAGGCAAATTCCAGGGAAAATGTTCACGCTCGTTTCGGAGAATGCCCATCATAATCGTATCTTATTAGTTATTACCATAATATATTAATATAAGCCACAAAAAAAATGAATGATCATACTATTTTTTGCTCAAAAATTATAACTTTTACACTTTATGTTGAGTAACGACAGAGTATAATATTTATATATAGATACAATTATACTATAGGTTAAACTTTTATATCTGAAATTGAATAATAGAACTCCGTTTTTGACAAAGTGTATATCATATAGTATCTGTAGAATATATATAAAAAAAATGTGGATATGTAGCTTTAAGATTTTCAATAATCAATGAGTGCATATTATATTATATTTTAATACATTTAAGCATGGATTAACTATACCTAAATTCAATAAGTAATATAACAAAAGTTATAGAAATTATAATAAGTATTTTAAATATAAATAATATGTAGGTTATAATTTTTTTTTTTAATTAAATCTATACAAAATGTATTTAGTACTAAAATGTAAACAAACTTTTTATACATTTTTGATTACTAAAACTATATTTTGTATTTTATGGTAGAGGAAATGGTAAGACTAAAATTTTTTTCCTTTGTAATATTTGATACTAGTAGACTAATTATTAGTTTTATAGTAGATAAATTAAATTTTTTTCCTCTTTTATCTAAAATATTTTACATTTTATATTTTATATTTTTTTATAACTAGTTGATATCATCAGTGATTTTCTTAAATATTCATTCATTAAGTTTCGTGATTAAACATAATATTATATACAACGCTATTTATTTTAATCATAATATTTATCACAATATAATATTTTAATATGACATTATGAATTTATTACATATTGTGGAACCCACGATTTATATTATTTCACGCTTCTTTAGTCAAGTCTTGAATTTGTTTTCATTAATCTTGTCTGTTATTTTACTTGTATATAAGATACCTATCTACATATAATGATTTTAAAGTGAAATTTATATTTTGAATTTTCCATAGTAAACAGTTTTCTCACAATTTTAAAATATTACATGAATCCAGTTATTATTTAAACTTATGTTCCCTACATTTTACTATGAATATTTATTTTACTTTATTTCTATATAGCGTGTACACACTTTTGTGGTCCTACTGCATGCCTATATGAAAAATTGTAATCTTTAAAAGTTTAATTTAAATTATTAGAAAAATAATATGGGTTTGTATTATAGTTTCGACAAATAAAATAAACACTTGATGGCATTATTTTAAACTACTTTCAAATTTTTCTAATAAAATCGTAAATATTATTATTGTTATAAAATAGTTGCACAACGTTTGTTACACAATTCTTAAATTGTTGAGTAGACTACAAACTTGACATAATCTGATACGTTTTCAAACATTTTGATTTAAACGCTGCAGAGGCCTAGAGACATATAAAGAAGTTTTTGGATATGGCAAATCGACATTCACACGACAATAACAGAGGATCGGAATTCTTTGAATATCGCAGAATGTAATTGTCCACACTTTCCTGAATTCGATTATCCACGCCAAGTCACTTGCGCATAGCTCGCTCACGCACCACCACCACCGCCGTCGATGACATCGTAGACTATAGAATGTTTGTCATTCAATTTCGGCAAAGAGAGAAAACTACCGCGAGTTTTCTGAAGTTCAAATTAATATAATATTATCATGTCAATCAAGTAGAATAAATTGCCAAAACTTTTCTGGACGACAACACATGCCGACAAACGCGTTCGAGAGAAACAGAGTTCGTTAAACTATTCATAGGAAAATAAAAAGTCCGAGACGCCCGTCAAAGTCGATAAAAAAAAGTAGAAAAACTTGGGTATAAAATCCATCTTCACTTCAGGGGAATGTAATTGAATCGAACGCTGTTATATGTGTAAACCAGATAAAGGTGAGTGTGAAACATTATTATTATTATCGAACAGTATAGTCAACTGCTATAGTATAATATAATAAAATATATATTATAATAAATAGTGTGTGAGGAAGAGGAGGGCAACCCGTCACCAATGTACGAAGGATGTTAACCACCAATATTGTTCAATAATGACATTTATTCAAATGTCAACAGCCGTTGCCGTATTGTTGATCTGATCGCGTAAAAAAAATTTCGAATAATATACATATCTCAATAGCATGCCATCGTCAAAACATTATGTCATGTATAACATAATAGAATATACTTTATAGTAACAGTTTTAGAGACTGTACGTTGTCAAATTTGCCCAAAGTGTTAACCAAGAACGAAAATCGGATCGCCATTATAAAAAAAAAAATAATAGTAATGAAAAATCATTAAAAGATTTTCAAAAATGTATTGTAATTTGTATTAAAAGTTTTAAAAAAACACAATCGATTTCATAGAGCGAATTGTACTGTGGATAAATTCAAAAATAAAATTAGAATTTAAACTGATCAAATATTTGAAACAAAATATATGTGGTTTAAATAAGTTTCTATACGGACTTGGCTGTACAGTGTAAGTACACTGCAGCAGCGCTCCAAAGTGGAAATCGTTTCCGTCTTAATCAATATTTGCGGTGACCGTCCGAAAACCGACTTGCACACACATCACCGATACACCGATAGTGTATGGTGCAAATTTTAGTAATATTCTGTAATGATTAGGTACTTAAATACAAATTACTTCGGGTAATTTGTTGTTAGTTAAAAATTAATTTTAAGCCAAGAAAAAAAAATGTTCGCAACTTGAAATTCTACCAGCACAATATACCTAATATTGTTATTATTATTATTTGGTATTTATGTTTAATATGAATAGACTATGAGTTTGAAGTGAGTATAGCTGTACTTTAGAAAGAATTAACCCTTAGTTAATTTTCAGTGGAGTTAGTGGATATATGTCTTCTTCTCACGTTTAATGCAGTTCCAACACACTATAATATAGTGAAACTTCCTTATTACAAAGTCTCAATGGGCAGTAATAGAAATTTGTTAAATTAAATTAAATAAACATAGTTCTAAATTGGTAATGGTTTTCAAAAATATTACATTGAATTTATAAGTTTGTAAGTTCGTTACGTGAAGTACTTGTAATGCACTGTATTTAAAATTACAGAAACGATTTATCAATAATTATTAAACGTGACTGATAATAATAAATCTGTTAAACTCGAATAATTATTACCTTTATAATATTTTTTTGAAATAGCTAACTTTAAAATTAATTATCACGTTCTTGCGATTCATTGTGTTATGCATTGTTTAAACATACACTTAGTATTTGTACAATATGTAATGCCTTTTTGAATATATTGTATTTTTAAGCTCATAAAATGTATGTAGGTACAGAAAAGTTATTGTTGATTATAAAAATTAAAAAAATCGGTTGTATTTATAATCAATGATGTCATGAATGTACATATTATTGAAATTTAATACATAGTAGGTGTATTCATACTTTGTATATGATATATTTTATAAGACATTTGTTTATATAGTGAACCATGTTTGCCGAATTGTTTTATTCATAAAACATACAGAATGTATTTAAATTTAAATTGTTGATAAAAATTATTCATTCATATATTTAAAAAAAATAATTATATACTCCATAAAAAATGAAACAATGTAGTAAATCATGTACATATAACAAACAATCATAAAACTTCATGTTAGTAAAAAAAAATGGTTTTATTTATAGTTATTTTTTATTTTTATATTCGTTTTTTTCTTGAAAACTATTAAAACCATCCATAATGGAATTATTATTTTTATTTTGAATAAATAACTTAAAAGAAAAATTACCGACTAATACTTTGATAATAAGCATTTAATATCTGGAACACAGAAATATTATTACATTATTATTGCTATTATTGTTTTTTTTTAATATTACATGTACTTATTGTGTATTCATTAAGTAAATCCATTTATGTTTCGGTAAACGTACAAAAATGTTATGTTTTTGTGAGACTAGATTGTATAATGTATAGATTATTGCATAGTATGTTTTTTACAATTATAACAATGCAAAGAAAGGATTCAGAAAGCTAGCGTATTGCTGGAAAATTATATCATCTTAAAAACGTCCGGGCTCAAAATATCTGTCTGGTGTGTTAATAATTCGGTAATTTAATTGAAACAATAAATTGCTACACTTTTGGAGAAATTTTATTGAAAATTTAAGACAAATTCAAAATTGATCTCATTAGAGTACCAGTTTTAACCCGATTTCCGTCATTAAACAAACTAAGTAAAAGTTTTTGAGCAAGTCAGAGCAACTGTTTGTCTGAAAAAGTGTTTACAGAAGAAACCAATACATTTTTCGCTTCGGTCGCTTGGAATCTAAAATTAAACTAACCTGAAATAAATCGAAAAAACAAAATACTTTAGTTGCCTACTTTTTAAATTGTCCGAACATATTTAATTCTACGAACCATAACGTTTTACGCTTTTATATAAAACTATAAAATTATAAACGCAGTGATAATATTTATTTTGTAGCGATCTGCGGGCACGAGGTATGTATGCAACTCGCACATTACTATACTCTCGTTGTGGAAACTGCAGGTATATTATTCATAAGCTACACTACTGCACAGAGAACAGGTTACCGCGTATTAAAAGTCGTAAAATATAAATTATACGTCACCCTCTACGAGCAGTTATTCAAACCAACTAATGAAGGAAATATGTTTTAAGTATTGGGTTACATTATTAAAACGGTACGTTTAATTAAATTTTGTCTTCGTTCCTTCTATTTTTCAAGAGCCTTTGTCAGCTTTTTATTAGTGTAGAACCTCGTTATTACACACTGAAGTGATGCAATAGTGGGGTGTTTTTTTATATTCTGGTGTCAAACCAAATAGATTACTGGAATAAAATTTCCAAAAATTGAGATTGTTTTTGTATAAAAGTTCACCCAATAGTAAATGATTTCTTCTTCGAATAGAGTACCTATTGATGAAATGTAATTTCCTCAGAAAAGAAAATAGGAGGAATCGAAAGGAAATTGGTTTCATGGGAGTCGTCAATCTTTAAAATAATAAGCTAATTTCAGCTCCTCTTATACCAGGAAGATTATGTCAAAAACATAACGAAAATACAAGATATTAAATATTGGACACACCCATAACTACTATTGACGTTATACTTCTCGTAGATTCTATTTTATCATCATCGTTACCATCGCTGAGTTTATATTGACAATAATTTCCTTAATATTTTGTTCGAAAACAACAAAAGTAAAACCATTTGATAAGTATTGACCATTAATATCACTATTATTTTTAATAAGACTATAATATCATGTTTTGTAACTTTTTAGGTTAAAAAGTAAAGTTTATAATTTAAAATCAGGTCAACTGTAAACGTTAAATGTACAAGTTTTGTACGCAAATGTGACATTTATATACTATTCATTTAATTTTCCTCGTGATACGTAATTTATATATATTTTTATCTTAAATTATATAACATTTACTCAATGAAACTATAAATATATATATGTATTAAATATTAAATAATATTAAATTCTTAATAAACTATAAAAACATTTGGCACTATTATAGTTTTTATCTATTTGTATTTGTATTTTTTTTTTTCATAACCAATCATTTTAGTATGGGCATTACGATTCACAGTAAGAAAACAAATAGAACACAATGATTTACAGTTGATGATATAATATCATAATATTTCTAGAGTAGTTGAGTGTAGTATTAGTTTACGCTATATTTATCCCTATGTTACGTGTTTCATTACATTGCATATTATTATGATAAAAGTCTAAAAATCTTATGGCAATCATATAGGCACACATTTATTTTATGTTTGTTGTACAAATGTATCAAAACAAATGCAATAAATGCAACGAGATCATAGTAAATTATTATTTATTGTGTTAACTGTTATACTAATTTTACAATTATAAACCACAGAGTTGTGGCGAGTTGTGCTAGACTAATAGAGACCATTAAAAACATAAAAAGGTGCGTGACATACTGCAATTTAAATCATACGCTTTATTACGTAGGTATTGCGTACCAGGTTATTGGAAACAGACTGTGTATCATAATAATTGTTCATGTCAATTAAATTTTTTTTAACTCGTTTATTCCTGATTTTTGAAAATTATTACACCATCAAAGTAGGTATTGGACCACATAAAAATATTTAATAGAACTATTTATCACATTATTTTAAATATTTTTTAAAGCAGTAAAGCTATTTTTTAAACCTAGTATAAGTTTAGTTATTAATTTCTCTATTTAGACTTCAAATGTAGAATTGTTATAACATTTTAAAGACATAACTCTATAGGAATAATTAATGAAAATTTATATTTAATTTTTTTAATTTTCAAAAAATTAAGTCAGCAGTCGGATTATCACATGGTATCATCGGTATCACAAAACTAATGTTTATATTTTAAAAATCAAATTTAAAAATGATGTACATGTATACTAACAATAAAAATTATAGAAGACTGTATATTTTTTTAATGTTTATTATATTTTATGTTGCATTTTATTATTGCATTTTATGTTTATTATAATGGAATATCTATTAAAATATAAGGATTGTTATTCAAAAACATCCTAAATTATGTTTATTAAAACATTAAAAAATATAAGTTATCATTTGTAGTAAAGATCAGTTGTAATATATATAGTGAACTGTTAATTAATACAACGAAAAGCAACATACCTTTAAATTTGATTCAGTAGGTACCTATTACTTTTGGCTTTAAATCCCGCATTTGTGCTTAATCGATCAATATCGATGTGAAATACTGAAACCCAAAAGTATATAAGCAGCCAGTTCAAATATTTTATAAATTGTTATAAGTTATTACTATACTCTATGTTCAAAACCCTTTTTCTTGGAAATCCATGTAATCGTAAAGTACTCTCGACGGATAACCTGGACCAGTCAATCAATTTATTTGACTTATTAAATTGCTGTTTGTTTATGAAAATACGGTATAATGTTTCATTTAATAGAAAAATAGTACGATTTAATAATATGAGTATATGACAGTCTGATGTTCTCGATACGTACCTGCGTCTGAAAAAAATAATATTATTCTTACAACGATATATTAGTTTCTCTGTATGAATGAAAGGATTTTAGTTATTTTTCGCTAAAGAAAATCATTAATACATTTGGAAAGTCGAATCAGTTGTTCATTGTTTTTAATAATACTGAGATTTGTTTCGAATCATTCCGTTTCACCGTGTTTACACGATAATACAAAGCGTCTGGATTTAACGGCAGCCCAGTTCTGACATAGTATTGCGTTTTGCGTTGATGAATGTATTACGTTGGTAGATATATTATAGTAGGTACCTACTTACAATTTTGTTTCTGGTTGAAAGTTTTAAAACATTAAATCAATAAAAACAAAACACTCGAAAGAAATATATACCCATTGTTTAATCAATCTCGTAACTATTATAAGTTATGCGTAAAATAAAATAACTATAAGACAAGTAAATTTCAAAAGGAAATAATCGTAAATTAGTGACGTACAACAATCATTCTACTGAACAAAAAAAACAATTACCATGTTTTTTCTTATGTTTATTATCAATGATGAAATAATAATAAAAAAAAAATTCTTATATTCATACATTATTTAACTTAATGCTAATTTGATTACCTACTTTATTGCTTTATGTTATTACCTATATAACAACTAAAAATTGATAAAATATAATAATTATGTCAGTAGATAGATGTAAAACATATTAATTTAACAAATTCTATTATAGGACAAGTTTAACACCTGTTTTAAGTAATTTATATTTAAAACTATATAATATTTATACACTCCACTCGAATATTATTATCTCAAATCATGTTTGAATTCAACTTAAGGGAATGATTTTAAGCCAATACCTAATTAATCAAATTGGTATTTTCTATTATGTGGTTTACTATAAATGTCTCATTTATTAGAAAATAATGTTCAATTTATTCGTTTAATGGTAATTTTAGATGTAAGTTTAATCTCATACTTACACACAGAACAAACACAATATATTATTATACTCTTTATTTTATTCGCGACTTAGATAATAGGTATGATTGAACATAAATAGGTACTTACTTAAAAACCCTTATTATAGATGTAAAATATTATTATGTATTAATCATTTTTAGACTACATTAATCTATTTAATGGTATATTTATATAATAAAGAACTTTTATTCTTACAGATAAGCAGAGGATGGATTTTAGGTCCAGAACTATGTGATATGTGGACTTCAAGTGATGTACTATGTTGTACAGCTTCGATACTTCATCTCGTTGCAATAGCTGTTGATAGGTAACGTACACCTTGATTTAAACATTTTAAACAAACTGTATTATATTATATTTGGCCTGGTGTGGCGTGGCTGTTGGCTTCAGTCACAAAACGTTCTCTGAAGTCAAGCATCAACCGATGCCACTAGTTCCCAGTTAGGTGACTACCCAGGTTCTTGTGACAAATGCTCGCCACATATGCACATATGTGATCTAACCCACCGTATCCTCTTACATAGTTAAAAACCTACTAATATATTAGTTATAAAAGAACCAGTAGGCACGTTTTAAGATTATGTTTATTGAAACATATCATTATTTAGTATACGATTTAATTTGTTATTTTAACATAATATTAGCAGCAGTTTTTTTAATAACATTTTTCTTGAGGAACATTAATAATAATATTATTAATATTAACAAAGGAAAAATCTAAAATATTTATTTAATAATAATGAGTATTTCCTTTGAGTATATTTCAGTTTATCAATTGATATAATCACGTTCTTTAGTGTGATACATATTTTTACCAGACTGTGAATTGTAATGTAGTATTTAAACTACAGGTTCAAATAATATGTAGCAGTGTATTTAAGGACTATCATTAATAGATAATATGATAAATTGATAACAATACGTTAGCTGACCGTAAACTATAAAATTAATTGTGTATCGAAGACACTTAAGTTCTTAACTAAAGAACAATTAAGATAAAACCAATAATTTAAGTTGCTTGATCGCTTGCTTTTTTTTTGGAAAAATTGTATTGTTATTAATTTTATATCCCTACCGATTAAAACACGACCATAATTAAAAACAATTAAATATTTTACTATCTGTGGAACGTTGGGTGGTATTTTATTTACTTATGATATAATATTTCTTGGTTGTTTGGTATTATGAGTTAGTCCAACAACGAACCCGTACCAAACTCTGACACGGCGAAATACCTACCTAGGCCTAACCTTCCATAAACGCCAACGTGGGTCAATACACCTCACCCAACAAAATTTACATTAAATATATGACTTAACCTAATCAGACCCATCCTAAGTAAATTCTCTAAAATTCCATTCAAACCAAAATACACATCTACAATCTCCTACTTAAACCCATATGAATGTATTGTATTCAATATTGGAGCACTGCCAAAAAACTAACACACAAAAAATACAAGTATTCCTATCAAAAACCTTTAGAATCATAACTAATACTGTCCCTTATCTCTCAAATTGTACCCTTCTCACAGATCTCCATATTACTATAGTCACTGAAACAGCTAAAAAAAAATAGCTTACCCACACTACTCTAAATTTAGAAATCACCTTCAAAATCATACTAATGCTCAAAATCTACTTTTTATCACCACCCCTGTAAAATCCCCTAGGAGGCTCAAGTGGCAATGGCACCGAGACCTTATAAGTTAAATTAAAATAACTATAAACTCAGGCCCATATATACATTTTTATTACCTGAACATGCGCTTATTATATACTATATAAAATTATCTAAAACTAATATTTTTGAAAAACGAATAGGTATATTGAATAATTTTACGAGAGCTTTTCCTATGAGACGAGTTTCCGTACTAAAATCTTTAATTATAATTATATTATAATATAAATATATATAAAAAAAAAACCAAAGAACATGCTTCAGGTGCATTGATATAAGTTTTTAGAGTAAAGTAACTTATTTTTAAGAGTAATTTTTCCATTATTTTAATCATTGTTTTTATGAAATAATCCCTACGAATATTATAGCTATAATATGTATCTTAATATAATTTTAAGTACCTATACAATGATGTTTTTTTTTGACAAATTGTATTTATTTTTTCAACATTTTAGTTAGTTTTTTTTTACTTATGGTAATTAGATCACAATGAAAATGGAATTAAATAATAAAACATAATTATTTAGTTAGGGTTGGTCAAACTTATATCAGTTAATACATAAGCATATTATCAATATTATAATGATAATGTTGGATGTTGACAAGACCGTTGTGCACTTGTGCCAGTAATTTTAATGCACTTATATTATTGTTTTGTATTTTATTTCATATAATGTCATTAATAAATACTATTGTACCTTTTTATGATATTCAAGTATTAAATTAATTAGTGTCTGTAACACATCTAGTAGCAAAAATGACCTAACCCTAGTGGGTTCTCATTGAGTAGGGCTCTGGTTCTAAAATAAATTATTTATGTAAATATCAGTACCTATGTACCAAATATCTCTAATGTACTAAAATATAATTTGATATTTAGAACGTTAAGTTGTGCTGGCCCCATTCATCTAAATGTACAATAAATTATAATAGGTGCATGTATTACTATTAGTAGGTAATACCTTAATTTGGTAGGGTGTACAAATATTTGTAAAAATTAAATTAAACATGTTATTTAAATATATAATATATATTTGTAAAAACAAATTAGATTTATATTTATTAAAAAATTAAAAAATAAGGCTTGTACCAACGTATAAATAGATTCATAGAACAAATAGCTTCTTAAAATAAGTCTGAAAATTATAACATAAGTTATGGTGGAACGTTAAAAGTCTTCAAGGTTATATTTTTTTAATTACGAACAAAAACAAAATTTATTTTATCTAAAACTATAGTCTTGAGTAAATATTCCTGTTTTTTCACTGTTCTTCCGCACAAATATTAAAAAAATATATATTGATAACTTCCTAATTTTAACTCCCAACTCACCAAGAGTACAAGCTAAAAAAAAAATTTTACTAAAAACTACTTACGATGTTGATAATTGGAGAAAACTTGTTCAACTAATACATGATGTCAGAAACAAAAAAAAAAAGGTTTTGCCCTTATGACTGCTCTGCTATACTGAAGAAAGTGTCAAGTATACCTCGTCATTGAGTAAGCCATTCATTCTAAAGTATGTATTGAATTTACGAAAAACGAAACTGAGCAAAGACGTCAAGCCTATATTACTAAGTATATTTTATGATATATTTATATTGCTATTAAAGTAATTTATTTCACTATTTGTAATACGTAATAGGTAGGTTGAATTAATTTTTGCCAAAAACATTACATTTAAAAATGTGATTATTTTTATAAAATATAATGATATACCTACGTTAAAAGTTTCAAATCCAAACGAAGATGTTTTTTGAATTACAACAAATTAACTAAAATCCTTATTATTCTTCGTAACCTACCTACTTAATTACGTCTAAATTTGAACTTGAATATCGATAAGAAAAAAATGGAATTATTTTCTTCAAAGTACCTATATTTAAAATACGTATTCGGTACCGAAAAAGTGTTATATAAATTTACTCAAGTATTTTACAAGACTGATAAAACCCAATACATTGCTCAATACTTTTGGTATCTAAATATAAAATATAATGATAACTAGTACGTCTAGGTGTAAATTTTTTCCCTCAAATACCTATGAAGTTAATAGATTTCAATCGATTGGAAAATTAGTTCAAATAGGTAATAGAAGTTTTCCAGACAATTTTGAAGAGAAACAAGCATAATATACTTTATATAAAACAATAATATATTACGGTTGACCTTTTACAAAAAATTCATGTTTTATATAATTCAAAAAATAATTCTCAGTAGACATTTTGTTAAAAAGCAACCACCATTTTATCAAAGGTTTTCACTGTTTCATTAAAAAAATATTGGGGAATTTTCCGTTCGAACTCAACCATCGTTCGGTGTTGAATTTCCAGTTCTTTACATGAATTTTTTTTTTCTGAAAATATAATTCCATTCAAAAACTCATAATTACACCAATAGCTTTATTAATTGCTCTACTCAAAATCTATAAGCGGAGTAGATTTAATTTTTGGTATTTAGTAAAAGTAGAAGTTATAGAGACTGAACGATAATTAGTTTATAAGTAATGTAAAATAATCTTTATTTAAAATATCAGATTGATAAATGCAGTAGATTATGATATTGAAGGATACTAATTGCTTTTTAATACCTAGCATATAAATATAACAATTATAATTTATAATAAAGAAATAATGGTTGCAATAAAACTTAAATTTCGCCTTATAAAGGTATTTTAACTACAACCAATAAAGTCATTTGTAGTATAATATTTAAACATTATAACTACATATTACCTATTATTTTTTTGATCTAAAGTTTCACCAACAATCATTGTTATTTGCCATTTACAATAATTATTCATACTATTTTTTTTATTTGAATTGATTTTTTATAGTTCCGTTTATTCTATAAAATTAATTATTAATTTATTGGTGAATTTGATTTGTGGTAGCGTGATATTGTTAAAAATATAAACCATGTATTTTATTTTAATAACTGATTAATTATAACTACTTAGCTAATACGATCAAATTTAAAATTAATAGGTACGATATACTCGTATTTATGACTACACGATCAATTTTTAACCTTAACATTTTGTCTTAAGTCACATGTTTTAAGCCCATGTTTATAGATGATTTATTAATTTATCATTTGATTCACGCATAATATCCAACTTAAGTTATTTTACTTCATAAAGTTCCTTAAAAGAAGCTTTTGAAAGTTTAGCGACATCACATTGTCCTAAAATTCTTGACAGAGTACCACAGTCATTTTCTGTACATAAAAGGTCATAAATCAGATGTGTCCATGTCCTATATCACTAGATAAGACTATAATTTAAATATAATATTACTATTTTAGCCAACATTCCAAAATGTTTGCACAATATGATTCGTTTAGTATTAATAACAGTACAATTTATTTTCAAAAGTCAAATAAAATATATCCATACCTAACTATAGAACTATATTTAACATAGGTAATATACAGATCAATACAAATATAATTTTTGATTAGTTCGTAATGGTTCAAAAATATTATTGTAATTATTATATCTTATCATCTTATGTAATTTATAATGAAGTATAAATATAAACAAAAGGAATTTTTTTAATATGAACCACTAATTTTCCTTGATAATTTTTGTGTTTTTAAAAATAATATATGTTTTTATAATATACGTACATCGTACATTAAGGTTTTGTTACGTAAGGATGATTATTCTGTTTTAAACAACTACAGCTATTTCTATTTAAACTGTTCAAATAATGTAGAAAACATTTTAGTTTTCAATAAAAAAAGAATTATTAGACTAATAGTTTATTTTTACAATAATAAAATAGGATATAATCATCTAACATATTACTGCACTTATCTACTCTACTAAACAATGATTGTTATAAATTATAAACTATAGATTTAGACTACTTGAAGGTTGGCACTACGTTAGTACAATTTTTAAACTGAAAATAAATTACTTGATTTTTCATTAAAAGATAATCTATGATAAATAATTAGAAATCTATCTCAGTTTTATAAACACATTAAATTATATTAAAACAAACTCTATTCGTATATCATATAACGCAAAATTGTAAAAATGTAAATTTTAGGTTAAATTATCACCTTTAGCATTACCATTTACCTTAAACTGGACGCTGGAAAAACCTATTGATAGTTTTTATTTTACATATTTTTCGGTGGAGGCCCATTATCTTGGAATAAATAAAACCAACAAAATAATAATTTTCCTGAAAATGTTCATGTTTGTAAATTATAAATATTATATGATTAAAACTGGAAAAATCTAGCCTTTCCTAGTTTCCTTACTATTCCAACTACCTTGAGTATAAATAACATATAATCATAAATCAACAGTCCCAATAATAATGCTGTACACTGTAAAATGCACATGAATAATGAACATGTTCAAAAAAATATTTCTTCTGTCTTATTAATATAAAATTATACAATTACGCTTGACGTTTATAAGATATCTGTTACTTCATAAACCAATATAAGTCATACTAACAGTAAGTTTGAAGTTTACTTATTAGTAATTTTAGATTCTGAGAGGAGCCATGAATGTATTGGTTTTACAAAGTTGTGTTTTTTTATTTGTGTCTGTCATTACCTTTTAAGACAATAAAAATAATGCTTATATTTTCTTCAACAATATATTTTCTGTAAAGTGAATATAGTTGATGCTTGGAGGGTCAAAATTAAAAATTCCAAGTAGCTTAGAAAAATGTCTGGAAAACAAAAAAAAAAATAAGGAAAACCAGGAATTTTTACGTAAAATCGACAAAAACGATTTTGATTCTTGGTGTAACTCAAAAACAAATGACCGTAAATACATTACAGTTTCAACCGTGCTAATGTTTATATTAGCATTTACATTACAAAACCAAAACATTTTGAAAATATTTTGACTTGTTTTGAGCTGTTCACGGATATTTTCAGTTTCCAATTTTTTTTTCTATAAATGTCAATAAAACATTATTCGTTTGGTAAAAAGTGTGAAAATGTAATACAAAGCTCCTGATATATTGTTAGGATGGCAGTTGAAAAATATTAAAAATAAATAGTCATAATTTTTTTTATAAGCATTTAAAGTTAAAATTATCATCGATCACGGAACAATATTTGTGCCATGGTCAATTATGTGTGCCAAATTTATGATTTTGAGGTTTGGTATCCTTGGATTCGGAAAAAAATTAGCTATTTATTGATAAAATCTCTTATGTACTATCTGCATTGTAGAATTTATGAAAATTAATAAATAAATTCTCCTATGTGATATACCTACAGTAAATCGTTAAATATAATATCGTTTATGAAAAATCTTCTATGTGCTATCTCTACCGTAGAATAGTTCTCCTATGTGTTACCAACCATAAATCGTTTATGAAATAACTCCAATATAATTTTTTTTTTATTTTAAACGTTTTTTGTGTTTCCTGAAAACTAAGCTTTTTGCACATAAGAGGTTTGTTCCTGTGAACGGTGTTATGAAAAAAATACATAATAATAATGGAAATGTGCAAATTATTTTGAGTTAAAAATTCTTAAAAATGTGTTTTTAATTTAACAAAAAATATGTAGGTACTTGTACTGAAAATTCAAATTAAATTCATGTGCGTTTAAAGTTCAATTTTTTACAACATTTGGATATTCACTTGATTTCTCATGTAGCGATTTTCTTATTTTGTTTTAATTCAAAACGAATAACTGTAAATACTTGAAATATACACTATATTATGTTTATTTTATCGATTTCTATACTTGATACAATTTTCAAAATATTTTAACTCGTTTTGAGTTGTTTAAAGATAATTTCAAATTTCAATTTTTTAGTTTTTTTTCTATAAATTATATTAGGGCTCCCGTACAATAAACGTAATGTATAAAATATATAAAATATTTTAGTCTGACAAATCGTCTCCGTTCAGAAACATCTTTCATATGCAGTGATATGTCATTTAACTCAAATTTAACACCGTTCATTAGAGTTACCCACTTGTAACCTACTATACAGGAGACCGACATCCACTTACCCGCTTTTTTTTTTTCATTGAGATATAAATTATCAAACAATTTTTTTGTTTTTTTTATTAAAGCTTTATTTTCATCGTGACCGCTATGGTGATAATATATTAAAAATGACTGGATAAATTATGATTTTATGAACCAATAATAAATTAATGCCAACATTAATTCATTAAAATTAGTTTTCAAGTACATTTAAGAAGAAAAATCCAACTGACCGCTGCATTAAAAACATACAATTTTGAACTAACTTAAATCACCTCAAGCGTTAATAAAGAGGCAGATTTTAAAAACAAAAAAATAGTAGGTACATAATTGAGTAAACCTGATTTGAATACAATTATATGTTTTATTTTTTTGCTGTGCTTTTAAATAAATGTACTCAGTATATTATGTTTTAAATAGTAATCAATGAAAAGTTTTTTTTAATTATACACAAAACCTGCATAGTATGCTTTTATATCATTTTGCAAGGAATATTTTTTTGTTCTGTGTAATAGTTTGAATTCCTAACAAAATAGAAATAAAAATATTCGGGTAACAAATAATACTGTGAATTATTATTGTACATTTTATAAACATTTCTAAACCGTATCAGTGTAATAAAACGTCAGGTTATTGATTTTATGTAAATTTGTGTTAAGTTTAAGAAGAATTCGCTCACATTTTTATCCTGGCTTGGATCTTGCGGAAAACTTTGTTTTAATCACTGGAGGTTTACTCCCTTCTTTAGGGTTTCGTTGATATTAAGTAATTAATTAAAATCTAATTATGAAGTAATATTATAAGGGTTATTTTTATTTTTTTGTAATTTCATTATTAGTTAATTGCATTTATTTTTCAGCGTGTATAGTCCTTATCAATTTCAGTAAAAATCCAATTCTATTATCAAAACATTAATTTTTGCTTAGTCCAGTTAAACATATAACAATTGTTGTAAACAATTATTACAAACATATTTCTTTTGTAACGATATTAAATATTTATAAAAAAAATAAAACACACATGTGTTTAAAGATAAAAACGATCTATTAATAATGTATTAATACATCTCCTTGATGTTATTTATATATGTAATTAAATATTCTAATAGGTATAATATATGTTTATAATTTTAAAATAAAATTTGTAGGAAAAACCTAAACAATTGTAGTAGTGTTTAAAAATGATAAAATCTAACTGAAAACTACATAAAGAATGTACATACAATTATAGAAAAAGTAATTGGCCAAGAAAAATTAAGATAATTTAACTACTCAAAAAAGTTCTTGAAGAAATAAATCACTGTAAACTCAAAGTTCTTACACTTCACGAGGAATCTAAAATAATAATAAAAAACGTAAAATCGATGACATCTGATGATAAAATGCAATAGGAGTAAACCATGTCAAAATGATTTAGGTCTGCTGAAAGAAAAAAAATATGAGGAAAGACCATGTTGATTACAAAGGCGATTAGGACAGAAGCGTAAGTGGTAAGATAGACGACGAGGAGGGACATGGAAGAAAGAATATGTTTGCAGGATTTTGATTGTTCACTGAATATATTTCTCTGTTGAATAATTTTAGTTTCACTGGTAATTATTGGACATCGTTTGAAGAGAGGATTATACGAGTAAGGGAAAGCTGTATAAATAAAAAAACATGTATGAAAGGGTCATCTAAAAACACATACCTACCCTTAATTTCTACCCCAGGCCTAGCTTACTCAGTGGAAATCTCAATATTAAATTGTAATACTTTGCATCACTTGTAATTATGTAGGTACATTTACTTAAATTGTCCTTGGACCCATTTCTACTTCCATGACGCTTTAATTATATTTAATATTATACCGTTGCAAAAAAAAGGATATATCATTTGATATATTTAAAGAGAAGGTTGGTATATTATGTATAAAAACGTATTAAACAATTTAACACCCTTTTTTATGCACTCGTGAGTATGATTAAAAAAAATAATACAATTTATACTGTTTGATATCTTCGTAAGCCCTGCAGTAATTCAGTTGTTTCATTAAAATATCTAATGTTATGCGTCATCATAATAAGTTTAAATTTGAAAATTAGGTATTACAACACTCATCTAATTTAAAAAACCTATAAATTATAAATTTGATTGTTTCATCCTAAAAATTCAAATTTATTTAGACTAAATATTTGTATTGTTACTAAATGAATATAATTTTAGATTCTGAATGGAATGATAAATGTAACGGTTGATAAAAGTGTGTGTATGTATACACGATTTATAGTAAGTTGGAATAAATTAATAATGCTTTGATTTTTAATGTTAGAATTGGTTTCTAGCAGAAAATTGGATTTAGTTGTTTCTTTTAAAATGTCAGAATTAAAATACCCAATATTTTGAAAAATAATTGGGAGAAAAATAAAAAAATTTTAAAAAAATTTTCTCTTCTATACGCACAACTCGTTTTTTGATAAAATGTATTTTTTTTTCTGTATCTCAAAAACGACTAAATAAATAATTAAAATGTTTAAAAAATTAATTTTTTATCAATATTCTATATAGGTACAACATTATATGTTCAAAATATTTTGAAGCTTTTTAACCTATATGGAAATCTAACGATTTCTATTCTTTTTTTTTTTATATAAATATTGATGAAAAAAAATTTAGCCCGGTTAAAAAACTTGAAAATGTAATACAAGGTTCTTCATAAGTTTATACTGTAAATGAAAAAATGTATAAGTATGATTTTTATATTATCAATAGACATTTAAAGCTGAAATTTGAAATTTGGACAACTACTCGTACTATGTATTTTAACAAAGACAAATTATTTTAGTTATTTTGTTGTAATTTAAAAATATTAATCACGGAATATGAAAATTTTAAGGTATATTAATATATTTTATAATATACAAAATATAATTTTCAAATGCAATTTTATTGGCAAAAATTAATTCAACCTACACATTCACTAACTGTAAAATAAATTACTATAGTTGCGTTATTAATATATCATAAAAGTATAACTTAGTAATATAGGATGACAGACCTTGCTCAGATTCGTTTTTTGTATGCGATAATTTATCAATGAACTCGAGTTTAACACATCCATTACAATGACCTACTCAATGGTGTACCTCTAACACTCGATACAAACTGTACAGCAAAACAGTCACCTACTTTACCTCCTTTTTTTTTTATTAAATAAAAATATTACTTTGTCTTTTCTTTGTTATCAATCCTCAGATTTATTCACAGCTTTTCTCCATTCGTTTCGGTCGTCCTATTTTATTTTCAGTTGTAAATACGACTCAAACCTTTGATCCTTCATGGTCTGTGTTCTTTATTGATTGAACATACTCCAGTCTAGGTATTCCTACGCATTTCTTTTCATCAACGCTACCTTCCATTACTAATAATTTTAACAATCCTTCATGTCTAATTATATGGCCAATTCACTAATTTCGTCTCCTTTTCAAAATTTTCCAAAGATTTCTACTTTCCGATATATTTTTTTTAAATTTCTTCTTTAGTTATTCTTTTGATCTAGCTTATCCTTCATCTGTAACACAATATTGTAAAGAATTCTTATCTTTTTTGTAGTTTTGCTCTACTGTTGGTATTTTATACCGTCTAGCTAGATTTAATTTCCATACGGCAAATGGCAATATGCTATGGACATATGTTTTAATAAATTCTTCACTTAAGAACATATTCTTGAGACAACCCATTGAACTCAATCAATTCGATTTTTAGATGATAAGTACTATGTTTATAATATAGTATTATGGTAATTATGATTACAATCATTCATATATATTTGCAGAGGTACAATGTGTAAGAGAGGGAGAGATTGATAGTTATTTCTGCTTAATTAGGTATAAAATAAATATTTAGGTATTTTTTTTATTAATTTCTATAATATGGTATAATATTTGTATACGAAAATAAAATAAATAACAATAAAAATAAATAATAAATTATTACGATTAATGAATACAAAGTGTATGAAAATAATAATAGGTACATCAAATATTAAAATTAATGGTATTTGTTTTTCAGATATTGGGCTGTTACTAATGTTGATTATATCCACACAAGAAACGGTCGAAGAATAGTGGGCATGATTATTGTGGTGTGGTTTGTAGCACTAGTCGTGTCATTAGCTCCACAGTTTGGCTGGAAAGACCCGGATTACCTGGACCGTATTAATATTCAACAGCGGTGTATGGTCAGTCAAGACATTGGCTATCAGATATTTGCCACATGTTCAACGTTTTACTTGCCTCTACTGGTCATCCTGTTTCTCTATTGGAAGATATTTAAGATAGCCAGGAGAAGGATACGCAGAAGAAGAGCTCAAAGAAACGCAATGCTAGAACATTCGAGGTTAGACCCGTTATTATAAGATTTATTTAATTAAACGTAGAGACCTACTTGAGAAAGTTATAATACACATATAAAACATTATATTTATGTATGTATTTATATTATATTGTTATAAAACATTTTAAACATTTCCGTTTCAACACAAAAACTTAACAGATCTTTTGAAATTAAAATTACAAAAATTAACGAGATAAAAAAATATGTAAATACATCAGACATCCGAATTCAGAGGAAAATATGAAAAAGTGTATAAAATAAAATATTTATGGTATGAAACTCACACTTCTGAGTTCAAGAATATTTAAAAATATAAAAATATTTTACATACAATTTTGAATAATAACTTTAGACATTATTTTCAATAAAGAACAACCAAATATTTTTATTAAAATTATAAACTATTACGATGTTATGTTAACTATTAGGTACCTATACTAACTGGCAATCAAATTATACAAAACTTTTCTTTAAATATTGAAAATATTTATGTTTTAGATGTTCTAACATAAAATACACAAAACACGTTGATAAAACTAATAATGCAGACCTGAAGAAGTAGATATATTATTTAAATGGTACAAATAAAATAATTAAACATTTCTCATCGTTAGAATTACAATAAAATATACATATCTACTTACAGTGCGGAAAAATAATAATAGTTTCAAGAGCACCAAAACACCACACGAAACCCATTAAATTAATTTAATTTTTATTTAACAATGATAATTGCATGGATAACTCTACTAGCTTTCAAAATAAATAAAACTGTCATTATCAATTTTGAACCATGATTCCCACATAAGCGTAATCAATGTTAGGCAAGGTGGGAGTGGCCCACTGAATTTTTTAGTGGTGCAAATAAATCGTTTTGACCCCCGTTTTAAGCTTTAATTTATTACAATTTATAACATATTTTTTTTGTTTTAGCATTATGCTTCAGCTTGAATATTTTATCTCTGTGTTCGTTTTATGTAATTAATTACCCATTAAAATATTTATAATGTATAAGTACTTACACTTAAAGTTATACATATTATAATATGGATATAATACTAAGCTACCAACTTGCTATATTTTCACTTATTTTACAATTCTACAAAACTTCTAGATGTTTACATGTAAATGTTTATTATTAGTAAATTATTTGAAGCGTATAAAAGCGTCAACCCCCCCCCCCCCCACTATAATTTTAGACACAATAAGTAAAGATTAAGTATTTATTATATATCTAAGTTACAGAACTGTAGTATGATAGTACTTATGAAACTTTCTTCTTTGCTACTTATGCAAAAAAAAATTGATACACTATTAATTTGAATAATCACATTCTACTAGAAATGAAATCCCTTATAATTATGTTATAAATAAATTTTAAGATGATTACACAGATTAATCATTATATTTTATTTATTAATATTAAAAAAAAAAGGTTGAAATCGTCCAATCAATTAGGTAGGTACAAAATAAAATTATAAAAAAATCGGACTCTGTACTCTGACTTGTACTCTGCGGGTTCATATGGATAAAGTAGGATTTTATTGTACTTAAATTATTGAAAAATATAACTATTTGTATTTTTAAATAAAATGTATTTACTTTCAAAAACTACTCATATATTTATGTTTAAAAATGAAGGAATTTTGCTCAACCTTAAGAAGACTGTTATAAGTAGACAATAATCATAACTCATAACTAAAAGATATTCACATTATTACCATGAATGGATTATATTTTTAGATCGTTCAAAACAAGGGAAATGTCTAGTATATCTACAGTAGAAAAAAACGTTATTTCTACGAATCGTTAGTGTGTATTGTAAATGTCAATGGTCTAAGCGTGCGCATGAGTGAGATTTTCTGCTCCCACAAAATCTTCCATCAAAGTACTTATAATACACTCTTTTTTTTAAATATTTCAAGTATGCAATCTCAAAATAGTACATAATACAATTATATCGTATTAACCAGTTATCGTGTAGTATTATAATGTACAAAATAAAAGAGTATAAAGTTTAATAGAACTACAATACTACATCCGAGAGGGATGTAGAGTACAGATGTCTAGACCTTTCAGCAATGACATTGTCTCCTCTGTAAAGAGAAACCTGCGCACGCTTATGACAGTGGATTCATCTCGACGAGTAACAGTAAAATAGGTACCGATGGACCAAGAAAATACTCTAATTTCAGTAAGCGTTATAGAAAACAATGAGACAACTTCAACCCACTTAGATACGGAAAAATAATTTAAATAATACTTTTAATAAAATATATATTTATTTTACAAATTTGAACGTAATAAATCATAATAATATAATATTATACATATGTAATATATATATATACATAAATATAGTTATTCAATTTGTGAAAATATTTTATTTTTGTCATATCATTATGGTATTCCTATAATAGTCTAGCCGCGGGCCCCACACGTGAGCTGGTGGTGCTCAACGTGCCGGGCCATTCCGGTAAACATCCAAATACAGTATAAATTCCCTATATATAAAATAAATAAAAGACGACGTCTCGTTTTTCCTGACAACTGAGTGGATGTTTCTTGGCTACACGATGAGTATCACCGTTCATTTTTTGAAAACTTTTTTTTTATTAAAAATAAAATAAAATATTATGCATTATCAGTTTATAACAATATACATTGTCGCTTCATCGATCGTCTCAAATTCGTTATCGTGGTTGGTTTTTAATTTACGGTTTGTTTATTGCTTATGTGTGATATATGGTCTAAAATATACGAATATCAATAATATTAACATTGTGCTTGATTTTTTTTTCAACATTTTTTTCGATGACCTAAAGACGCTCGCCTCGCCACTATTCTTATATTTCAAAAATCACATATTTTATTCGCTCTCACATTCGATTTACATTGAACAATCTTGTTGCAGACCGTGGGGGTTTTTAATAATTACCTTCGTACAACGATTATCCGGCGGGTTTAACGAATCGATCGCAGGTATTTTAAGCGTGTACTATTACTATAACGCTACTCGGCCTTTCACGTTCAGCGTGGGTAGTGGTACCAGGAGCACTTGTTCAGAGGAGGATTACACCATGTATACTGTATACTAGAGTATAGCCATTGAAATAGGATCGGTAATAACGATGGAACGTCACGCGCGCAACCGCCAACATAGTTGTGAGATTATTAAGCACTCTCGTCGAGTTATATATTATTCTAGCGTGGATTTATACTCTCCTATAGTTTGAATGGTGTGTCCTCTATAAGCACTCTTGATTCCACCGATTTGCTTGTATGTGTTTCAGGTTGAAAAAGCCCGCGGACGACGCGGCCGCTTCGGCCGAGCCCAAAAAATGTGGTTTCTTCCGGAAGGCCGTTTTCCTGCGGATCAAAAAGAAGAAGGAAGTGGAAGAGACGGCCGTGTGCTCGAGCATCGGTCTGATCGACGGCCATTCGAGCTGTTCGATGCCCGAGTCGTCGCAGGACGGCGGTGGGGGTGGCGGTGGCGGGCAGTCGAAGGCGGGCAACGGCAGTGGAAGCGGCGGAGGAAGTGTGGGCGGAAGTGGTGGCGAAGACAAGACTACCGCGTTCACGATCACTACAAACCACGATCACGGAGCCACGTCGGCGGCGCACCATCACCACCATCACCACCATCAACACCACCAACACCAGCACCAAAATCAGCTCCAGCCCCCGGTGATCGAGGACGACGGGCCTACCATCACAGACCCGTCCGCCGGCCGGCACACGGTCATCGAAATGAACGTGAATCGGGTGTGCGTTCCGGCGCCCGCTCGGGTGAAGACGAAGCGCGAGAAGAAGGAGTCGCTGGAAGCGAAACGCGAACGGAAAGCGGCCAAGACATTGGCCATCATCACTGGCGCGTTCGTCGTGTGTTGGCTGCCATTCTTCATAATGGCCCTGGTCATGCCTCTGTGCCAGGGGTGTGTGATCAACGAGTACGTGTCCAGCTTCTTCCTGTGGCTGGGTTACTTCAACTCCACCCTGAACCCGATAATCTACACCGTTTTTAGCCCCGAGTTCCGGTTGGCTTTCACCAAAATGATTTGCGGCACGACGTATAGGAGATAATAAAATGCGCACAACATTATTATACATAATATCCATTATTATTATTATTATTATTATTATGTACTCAATACGTCAATACGTATATAATATATTAAATACCTGCGCCTTATTATTATATTGTTGTAATTGATGAGTATTTCGCGTTTTTTTGTGTGTTGTGAATGTGTATAGGCATAAGTTTGGTGTATGTGTGGGTGTGTGTATGCTAGGGCGTATGAGTGTTTAAACGCTTTGCGTTTAACGTTCATCGGTCTTTGCGAGGCCCACAATGTCCGCAGATGGCGGCCGAGATTTACTTGATTCATTGTGACCGGGTCCGAAGCATAGTGCTTTTGTAGGGTGTCGTAAAATTCGTAGACCGATATTTCAGTCGATAATACACGCACATTACACACACACTCGCCGACCCTAGCTCGCTTCGCTCGAGTGTCCCTGTTTTAATCCTTTCAAGACCATTATTATCATTATAATAATTATTTTACGGGAAGAAACGACAAGATATTATTATTTACACCATTGTTTCGCGATGTCTTAATATAGCCATTGTCACGGCGTATAACACATAAACATTCGATAATGTCGGTAGACAACTTCGTCCCGTTTAAAGACCGCAATGAAATTATGTATCAAAAACTTAGGCTTTGTTTATTTTATTTTCGCTAAACCCCGTTAAAACTATTTCCGTATAAATATTATATATATTTAATCTAAATTATCTTTAAATGGACTTCAGTAAGTCAGGTTCTGAAGTCAGGTTGCTTAAACAATCACTTGACATTTAATGAATAAGTAGTACCTAAGCGTGCCCGCAGGACAAAATCCCAACAGGTGCAAGATATAAGAATTACTTACAATTTAATAATAGTTCCTTATGCAGTTAAAAATTCCCAGGGGGATAGCTCCTTTGCCCCCCTCTGCGGGCGCCCTTGATGAGTAGTGAGCTAATATTCCCTTAAACATAATTCAGTGCCCGGCGATTGGCCAGTTCAATATTAGTGAATCATTAAACTAAATCAAATTAAACAATTATGCAACCCGACATAAGTATTTTAATAATATAACAATATAGGTAAACCATTCTTCTAATTGACAGGTGACGAAACGGGATAATTTTTTTTTTTTAATAATTTTGATGTACTTTTGCTACTGCTATGCTGCTGCTGCTGCCGTTGCTGCTACTGCTGGAAATTTGAGTCGGCTGGTTCGACTACTATTTCGTTATTAAATTGTTTAATTTATAGTTACATATAGGCTTTAAATACTCGCCAAGTGCGTTTTACTGTTAAACTATATATATATATAAATCCATATTTAATGGAAAATCATATATGAATGGCATATTATGTAAATATAATTAATTAAATTTGCTACTAATGCTTGTCATTTTTTTCATAAAAAAAATTGTGCAATGGAATGTTTAAGAAAAATGTACAAATGTATGGTTAGTCAAAACGGATATAATAATAAACAATGTTCTACAGTAAGATAATTTGTTATTTGCTCAGCATATAGTTTAAAATGTCTTATTTACTGTATAAATTTTAGTTTTATTTATGAGTTACTTCCGGTCATGTCGATTTAATATTATTTTAAAATCATTTTCAGATTGTAATATATATTTAAATTATATTGTATTAAGTGTAAAGAAATAAATCATCAACTTAAGCCGTTTTGACCACCTACGCTGTAACATAAACTCAATTGTAAAGATTCTTGAAATTTAATTATCTATACTAATCATTTTTCAAATATTGTGTTGATAATATTGGATACCCTCTAGTGGTAAATTGTTAAACTGCTCTAAACTGTTTTGGTTTCTAGTCAGAAGTTATCATTTTTAAATTGCTACTTCAGTTTGGAGCAGTCAAATTGTGTTATTTAAGTTTATATAATACATATTATCATTGTTATTATTAAGTTCAATATTCAAATAAATAGTAGGTACATATACCTATTGATACTGTTTATGAAACCCTATTTATCGTTCTAATATAATATAATACCACGTTATTAATATTATTTTAATTATTGATCCTGTTGTATTTCAATTTATTACTATTAAAAATACGATTTTAATTAACTAAAATAACATTAAATTAAACTATCATATTTTGTTGAAATGTTATTTAAAAAACAATAATTGAAAATATGTATGTTTTACATTAAAATATAAAATAATAAACGAATTGGTTACTAGAGGCTAGTAATATGTGTAAATTATAAATATAATTTTATCCTAATATTACTTTTCAACATGTTATATTATGTCTATTAAACACTTGTTTACAATTGTTGGACTGAATAACCAATTATGTATTATTGAAAGTTAATGAATGTTATTTATTAAATTTATAATAGAACGCCTTCGTTTTTTAACGATTCAGCTAATTTATGATGCATTGATACCTTCTAATATTTTGAGGTAGCTCATATCAATATTATTCAAATTTCAGACAACAGGTAATATTGAGGTAAGTAAATTGAATATTATGGTCAGTACCTAGATTACTATAAAAATATAAAATAACGAGAACTAGTAGATTCTGAGCGAATTAATAAATATATTGGTTATACTACAATCAATGACTGCGAATGACGTGTGCGTTAATTTTGAGTATCTCTTATCACGTTTTGGAGCTGAAAGAATGTTTCAATCTTTAATTTCGAGGGTAGTTTCTGAGTAAGTGATAGCAAAATGAATATAGTTGGTACTTGAAGCATTGAGGCAACAATAGAAAAAATGCTCAGTTTATACGTATACTAAATAAGTATTCACATTTACTTTATGATTATTTCTGGAACGATATTCAATATTTTGTTGTACCTACCTATCTAATTAAACAAAATAAAAAAGATTTAAACATTTTATAAACACTATTATGTTATACAAGGTCTATAAGCTGATCTAATAACATTATTGAAATATCAAAAAAAAACCTGGCATAGTTTTCTTTTTTATAAGCGTTCAAGTTTATACATTTTGACCGAATTTGTCAAACTTAGGATATATTTTACAATTTATTTCGTAATTAAAAATTCATACAATTTTAAATTTTAATAACTTAAGCTTTAAAATTTGAAAGGTAAAGGGTTTTCTTCCTCAGTTGTGCAATATTATTCAAAATATAGGAAATACGTTATAAGCACAAAAAGGTTACTTGAAACTTTTCACCATTAGGCATATTATTATTTTCTTAACAAAATATATTAACAACCTGTATTGTTAAGTAAATACGAAAAAGTGTATGAAAAAAAATGGGTTCAATAAATAAAATTAGTTGTTCATAATATTGTATTATTCAAATTATAAAATATCCATAGGATGTTTCTCGTTGTAATAACTGTGTTTAACACATCTATTACACCGTATAATTTACGGTGACCTACTCAATGAAAAATTACACTAGAACCAAATACTATTGGAAGAACGACTTTTATGGATTTTTGGTATGATAAATTCACCTTAAATGAACCAGTTATCGAATAAAATAGTTTGATATTTGAATAATTTAATGTATAATTAATGTAGTACCTACGTATTATGAACATTTAACCATATATTATATGAGTAAGCATAATTGTTTTACTTCTTTGTGGTAGGTACTGTATGCGTCATATTTTTGTTTATTTAATTAAAAAAATATAATTTTACCTGAAAAACGAATTAATTTTAAGTTAATCAATACTAGAATATTTAGTTTTAAATTTTATTTTTCATTTTTATTTTATTTTTCAAGTATGTATGATATTATTATGGTAAGTATTCTCATTTATACATTTCTTTTCTTAAATTACAATAACCAACAATAATAATTATTCTCAGTCGGCATCATTATGCTGAATATTTTGGTAGCATAACACACAAGATACTTTACTGTGGACTGCCAGATAATAGTTAAAATATGAAAAAAAAAAAAACGTTTCAATCGATGTTTCCATAATAATGGCGTATATTTGTTCAACAACTCACGGAATACATTATACGATTCTCTTGATATTTACTTAAAAATAATAACTGAACAAAAAAAGTTGTAATTTTCTAAAAAATACTTATACAACCTTCAAAACAACGAACAACACTGTCTTAATATTATATAGATACTATTCATATGATAATTTTGTGAACACGTGGTTTATGCTATTATTATTTAAATTATCATATATTTTTAATACCTTATCGTTAACTGTTGGGACTAAAAATATATTTTGGACATAATATTTTAAATAAATATAGGTACTAAGGAAATACAAAACTGATTTATTTCATAGAAGCTACAGTCATAAATCATAACTACAGCTTCAAAATACAAAAATGTGTAAAACTTAATTATTTTATTATTATTAGTTTTAGTAGTAGTATAATAGTAATATATTATATATTTAATGCGAACAATGTTTTTCTTCGTGAAACCCTAATAAATATTAACTTTGTACTAGTATCAAATTTTAAAAGGAGAACATTATATTATAATGGTACCCATGGTAAAATATTAAAATCTCAATAGTAAATTAAAGGTAATATAACTATAGGTTTATTAACTAAATCAATTTAAACCTTCTCATTTACACAAAAAAAATAGTAAACAGTTTGTTTGAAATAATATATGAATGGCAATAATGTTATATTGCAGACAAAAAACAAAAACAAATTTATGTTAAATGTCCTCTTGGTAATTGGTATAGAGCAGTATAATTTAAATCCCAATGCATAAAAATGTATATAAAATATAAATAATAAAATGTATGTTTATTTTACTGGCAGTAAAAGAAAAAAAGAATAATGTTAACATAATATTAATAATTATTTATCGGTTAAAAAATACTTGTTCACTTACCAGTTGGTAATTTATGATTGACCTTTTTTTTTAATTACTACATAAAAGGCCTAGATATGTTTTACATGGTAAAATTTATTGCGACATTTAGTGAACTATTTGGTATCGTAAAACTGTATATCAACGTAAGTCGTAGAATGTATTATGAATAAATGCTACTTTTATTTACCTAGTCTTTCTTTTCAGAACAGTTTCTAATTGTTTTATTGCCTTAAATAAATATTATACCCAAAACACTGTAAATTGCCGTTCACTGACATAGATAATATTTTATATTGGAATGTCGCGTACTAAATTAACAAGTTGAACAATTATCGTTAATCATCAATAATATTAAATATAAATGGCAGTGTCAGCTGTACATTGATCTGGACAAAAAAAAATATATATATAATTGAAATATTAAAATGTAAAATAGTAATAAAAAAATGTTTTCAAAAACAAAATGTAATGTTGTGTTCTTTTAGGTTTTACTACCTTTTAGGATTCTGAGTAAAGATAGAAATAAGGACTTTAATATGTAATCTAAAATTCTGTCAGGCTGGACTTGATTCAACAGTATCCATCGCGACAAGTCTAATCCAAACGAGACTGCATTGGACGTAACTGCAATTAGCTGGACAAGACTGTTTTAAAAACAAAATAACCATCTCAACCAGTTCTCAATCAGCGCAATAGATTTATCATTACTGCAAAAATTATTTAGACTTACAGACTACATTAGCAAGTGCATAACTCAACACCATTTCTATACATTTAACATTTTTTTTAACCATTTGTTATATAATTTGTTTTAATTGTATCGTAGTTAAGAAAAAGTATGTTTAAACATATCTCTCGTCAAACATCACTTTCTTTTTATTACCCCCAATTGTTCAACCCGTTTTGTTAAATGCTAAATGAGTTGGTCTTTTTTTAGAAATAAATAAAAAAAGAGTATAAGAATTCTGGAATTTAAATTGTTTACTCCATCTTACTTACACACACAACGTGGATCTCCCAGACGAATGGTTTAAATGTGTTTACAGAAATAATAATGAAAAACCACTTTGTTATAAAATCAGTAGTTTTGTCGTACAAAATCTTAAATTCGAACATTCACTATTTCGTTTGGTACACATAATTTATTTTACAAAAAGTTAAATCACAATTTAATTGCAAAACTTTTACCACCGTAAATTTATTTTCTCTGTTTGTCTTACGCACTTCTCGTTAGAATCCTGCCCTTCAGATATACCGACAACTGGTGAATACCACCAAATCGACTTACAATACATCAACCCATTTTAAAATATTATATAAATACGTATATAACACTGTCAAGTGTCTACCTTCTTCGTAATAACCATACGAAAATGTAATCCGAACCATTCATTTAAGCTACCTTTTTCTTTCCTTTTTTTTTTAAATTTTGATCCTTAAAACTAATTGGAAATAAGATTATACAAACATCTCATACAAATTTAATATGACTAGGTGATATCCTTCCTCATTAAAACATACATTATACTACGGGTTTGTAACAATATTATACGTTTGATGGTTCAATCCGAAAGGTTCAGTTTTTGGTAGGAAGTAGGTAGGTACAAAACGCATTTGTATCGGGTTACGGCAGCCACAGGCAACATATCTACTGTGAAAGTCACATAAATATTGAAGATATCGGTTTAACAAAATTATCCATGATTTACTTTATAAATTAAAATCAAGATATTATATTTAATTGTATTAATGACTAAGAATTAGTTATTGGTTAAAACCCGCATTTATTTAGCTGTGAACAAAATTGTATTTTTCTTATGATCCTGTCATGACACCTGTCTTACAATAATCATACTCATCAGCTATACAATTATTTCAAGTTTCAACTGATACAGTCATCAATATTCAATGCAAGCATCTTAATCATCATTAATTACGATAAGGCCCTGCATATATCTCTAATATTTTTCTTTTATTTACCTATACCTATGTTGTATTATTATGTTTTTGTATCAACAAGTATAATATAATATAGGAACATTATATTATTATTATTTATGACAAACACAATATTGTGAAATTTATCAAAATTTACTGTATTAATAAATAATGTTTTTTGATAACTCAACTTTAAATTGCTCAGTAAATTTCAGAGATAAAATATCTTATGTTTTATGTGCATATTAGTTAGTTTTATCAATATTGAGAGTAAATTAATTCTGTCATTATATTATTATATTGTGGTTAGATGTCAACTATATAATATTAAGACTGTACTTACTACTTACCATATAAAAATTCAGATATTTTTAAGTGAATAATGACTTTCACAAAATTGAGTGATTAGAATTTCACGTTGGCGGATTATACTTTATAATATACAATTATTAATAAATAGAAAAAATAATGAAAAAATTCGATTACCACTGGCAAAATATTAATACATTTAAAAATATATTTTATGGGTAAGGTTATCGTACGTCCATCAAAGTGACGTGCTGCATTACATAGCAAATGATGTAACAAATAAAATGATAGATGCATGTCATGCGTAAAAAAGAAGCATACATAAATAGAAATATAACACATGCACCTAGAAGTATAAAAATATAGGCCATACATAATATTTTATAAAGTCTACAATTTTAATGCGCTATTTATATTTTGTTCATTTTTTTAATTTAAAGCATATCTAGAACACTTTTAATCTCTGATTTTAGTAAAATAGAATTTCTTTTAGGGTTTAAGAGGTCAACGATAGGAAATTCACAGTACTTTTCTCAACAACTGTGTATAACAAACAAAAAACAACAGTAAAACGGGAACCGCTTTTCTTCAACACCCATTTTAGATAAAATCGAATTTCATGTTTTATTGAGAATGAAATAATCGTAGTTAATAGGGTTCATGCATATAACATATAATAAAATTATATAAACTATACTTAGAACTAGATGCTAATTCATCCATATATTCCACAAAGATAATATTATATCATTAAAAAAAATTGTACACATACCTACCTAAGTACCTAACCATTACAGTGACCTACTCAATGACGAAGCCAAAGCCTATACTATACAGCGAAGAGAACTCCTGAAAAAAACAAGGCAAGGAATATTCCCGTTGCCAGGAATACCAAAAGTGGTAAAATTTGACAATTATTTTCAGTATTTTTTGTTATTATAGACGGTCACGTCACTTCGTTTGTATATTTTGTACATGAGTATAACTATACTCAGTACCTATTCAAAATGTATTAATCATATTTAGAACATTTCATTTTATTTTATTGTATTACCTATATGTATTACTCAACCACTAATTAAACTATTTAAAGTAATTTTTGGAATCTGAGAAGAATGGAAAAAATATAAAAACAACTTCACACAAATGTTTGTTAATTATTCATTGTTAGGGTAACTCTAAGAACGCCAACAAAATATTCAAATGATACTTACCTATAGACATCTAGTGTATAGCTCCCCATTTTTTTTTATCCATACGACTATATACGCTATATAGTTAAAACGAATGTTAAATTATAGTTATATATTTTATCTTTAGTTGCGTATATTTCAAGACATAATATTATGGATTAGGTTCTAGGGTATCCTGCAGACGTCCTGGTGTCCCGTAAATAGTTATCAGGATATTGATATGCCCATAAAATATAATATTAGTTATTATAAACTCAAATCGCATTATTTGATAATTTATTTACTTAACCTTTTTTCGATATCTCCCATTTTCGACATACTTATTTATTTAACAGCGAGAAATTGATTTTTTAACTGTTATTTAAAATAATTTAATAAATGTTGACACATTTTATAATTACATTAAATTTAAATTTAATTATTATCAACTGCTTTAAAAATATTGTGGAATTAAATTGTTTTTTAGTTTTTTGTTTTCGTTTATATGTACCTAATATAAAATCAGATAATTGTAATGAAAACCATTGTTTCCGACAGTAATACATCATAGAATCTACCGATACAGGTGCATAATATACATATTCCAATCGAAACCAAATTGTTAGTTTATATATTTTTAAGCTGGACCTATATAATAATAAGTGGCGTATGTAAGCTAATTCGTTTCCCCTGTTTCTATATGGTTCCGGTGAATTCCCGAATGTTCGCATCACATATCATGTTCCCGGAAATTGCACATCCCTATACGCACAGTCCATGATCTTATTTTTATAAGTTTTATTTCCGTTTGATTCGATTCGTGTTCAATATGTAAACTAAATTAAATGTAAATTAATACATTTATATGTAAGCATTTTATTTTTAGTAAAAAACTTACTTAATTAAAATTTAAACAGCAATTAAAAGAATATATTACCATACAGTACCTATTGGTTTATAAAGTAAATTAGTGCAATACTTGTGACTGGTGAACTGAACAAAGATGTTCGATTCGTGGGCGAATGGTTGACAAACTTACGCGTTATAATAATTCACATTTAAAATATGTTTAAGCTAATTTTTTTTTTTTGTTCTTGTTATTTCTTATATCGAAAATGCTGATTCACGCATGTATGATGTCGAAAAAGAACCAAAATATGCAATGATTTTTCACTCACGTATTCGTTTTGCAAACAAATCCAAAATTAATCATTTGAAAATGAAATAATTTTTATTTTAACGTTGTATTTGATGGTATTTCTAATAAATTAAATATTAATCTAGTTTTATTTCGGTATTAATTACGGGGTACTTAATAATAATATCGTTATAATTGTTTTTCTTACATGTGGTTTTTACTATTTCATCATAATTCCATAGGTAATAATATCATATATTTTTACTCTGAAAGCTTACAGTTTAAATTAATAATTTTTGGCGACACACCGGTTGTATATACTATACATATTATTATTTATAGTAGGTAGTGTGTTATTTTTCCCGTTTACATGTTTAAATATTAACGTTAGATTTACTTTTAAATTACACAGTACATTAGTGTTGGAATAATTAGTTTTTTAAGTTTATCTATCAAAATCAATTTGATCAAAACTTATATTATAATATGACTTCAATCTATACGAAACATAATGAAAATAATAATGTATGGTCTTTACGTGTATTTATCTGGCACGTGTAAAGTTTGAAGATAATGGAACTTTTAATAGGTTTAATGTGCTTTAAAACACAGTATAAACACGTTAAAACAAAGTTGTAATTTAAGCCACCTCGTGATTTATTTTGCAAGGTTTGTGTATGTGGTTCTAAAAACTTGGTATACGATTACACATAACCCTATTACATTTAGTGGAATAATGTGCATTATCAAAAATAAGGAAAACTTTAATTTTTAAGTATTTCTCTAACTTCTTCTTATTCCAGCGTAGCCTATATTATTAAAACAAAGATAATCCACTCATTAGTTAATTTACAAGGTACCATTTAAAAGATTTAAATCAAATTAACTTATGCAAAATTGACTTGTTAACTTGTTCTAATTTTCTAAAAATAACTCGAGTAATTTATTATTTAACATAGTATATTAATATCATAAAATCAGGTCATGATTTAATTAAAATTAATAAAAATAAACATATAATTTTATGTATAGTAAGTAAATATAAATTAACATACCAATCCGTTAACTTTTATTTATAATTAATTTACTAATCATCATGTTGGGGAATAGATAAATAGAGGTTAAATCCCTTATAGTCATTATTTATAATCTAAAATAACTGTTACATTTTGTACATAAGTGTTTTTGGTGCTGGTGTAAGTGGAAAATTTAAAATACTATGACGTGTTTTTGGTAACAGTTTAATAATATTTCAATCGCTATCTATTTCCATTGTTTTATAAATAAGCTTTTTACTTTTGGTCTGACTAGTTGACTCAGAATTAAAACTGTTATAGGTACAAATAAGAAAAATCTGGAAGTAAATCATACAACTTTGCAATCTTGTAAAGTACTTGAATAAAAGTATTTGAGTAAAAGTATCCAAATACTTTTTAAGTACACAATACATATTCTAGCTACATACATTTTAAAAAAGTACTTAGGCACAAAATTTGAATACTTTTTTGAAAGTACCTGTATTTAAAATCAAATACTATTTTTAAATATTTTTTTCATCTTACTTTATGTGCAGGGACGCCAAATTTAAAAAAAAATAATACAAATTGTACAACCTTTTTATTTATAGACAGTTCATCGTTGTGTATTGATATATTGTAATATTTTTAGAGGCCTAAGTTACAGTATTTTATGGTACATACAACAAAGATCAAAAAATGCTGTATTCTTATTCTAATGATTTCATTTATCTATAAGAACATAAGGTCAAGGTAAAAAGGTAAAACACATTGAAAAAGAAAAATGAAAAAATATTTGGAAATATCTATAAATACTTTTTAAAAGTATCCTTTACAAGACTGGCCAAAAAGGAAAGGAGGTACTTAATATTTCCTTCCAGATACTATATTTGGACCAATATTGTTCGCTGTTGATAAATTATGCAGCTCATTATAGGTATTATTTTTTCCCCTGTTATTTCATTTTATTATTGTGCGGCTCATGACTCTCTTATCGCTGAGGCCTCCTGTTTTGGAAGATCAATAATATTGTCTTACAGAAAGTCACATTGCGTAATGAGAAACGTAAAATTAAAAAGTATTTTGGGTTAGAATTAGAGTCTGAAAACATTTTGGTATACCTACATATTATTATCTCCAAAATATAATTTAGCACAGATAATAATATAATATGTATCTCGAGTACACTGAAGGGATTTAATTATGCCACCGACTTCGTCAAGTGCTAAATGAGAATACACGTCAATTTATCGTCTAGGCCTATCAGATACGCATTTTATAATTATATTATATAGAGGCATCGATGAGCAGACGGGGTCGGTGTAACAATGAATCGTTCAGCTTATTATCGAATAAATTATATTGTATCTATTTGAATATTTTTCTTAAAGCAGAATAAAGAGTTTTTATATTTTGAACGTTAAAATGACAAGTCTTAAGTATCAGTACTAAAAAATTTGCTTTTTAGTGACTATAACACATTATATGGATTTAAACTCCCAGAGTCACGGATATCATTAAGTAAAAAGTTTTAGTGGGGAGAATTGAAAAAAAAAACACGAACAACTATTAAAAATAATAGTGGTAACAAATAATCAGAGAATTTACTACACACTATAATAACATACCTATCGGTGCTCTTCGTTAAATTACAGTTTAAATATTTTACATTATTAACAAGATATACGTCAGTACCTACTATGAAATACATAGATATATATAAATAAATAATAGTATGTTATACATGCATTCAGTACGCTTCGATAAACCTGACTTACAAACGTATCTACTATACGGTTCTTCAACTATAAATTAACTTGAGTTGTTAATCGTCATTAGACTATTATTATACTTTCTATGCTATAATTTTTTTACTGTAAAATTAAATATAAATACTCAATTGCAATAAATTGTAAGTTTTTTTTTTATCAAGAAATTGTATTAAACTTAATGCATGCAAACCTGTTTTTTTTAAGACTAAAATAATAATTAATATAATAACACATCTAAATTTTTTACTTTAGTAATCAAGCATAGATTCAGGAAAAATATATTTTTATCATTTGAATATGATAATTATTAAAAATATTCTCTGAACCATAAATTCATAAAATATACTTTTTACAACGGTTCAATATTCTATGTTTATAATGCATACAAATATACAATAACTTACTGTATAGCACTTTCAGAAAATAATTAATTATGAAATAATAAATAATAAGAATTGCAATGAAATAAAACAATGAGAAACAGAGTGTCCAAATCGTTTCATTTTCATTTCAGTCACTTAAACGCAAAATCATAATAGCTAGTTCATAATAATTAATATTTACTATACATTTTTAAAGCAATGATAAATCGATAAATAATTGCACTAAAAATACCATAAAACCATATAACTAACTACTTTTGAAAATTTTTAATTATGGATAAAATAATATAGAATGGTTATGGAATTTAATTATTTGCCCAAAGAGTAAAATAATATGAAAACTAATGTGAAAATCTGACAAAGACAACTTAAAAATACCTATTAAATAAATTAGATTTTTATCGAAAAAGAAGTTCTCAACAGAATATTGTAAAGTATAGATAGGTATTACTATTAATGGCGGTACTATTATTTGTGAATGGATTTCTTGAATAAAAATGATTTACAAATTAATTTAAAAACTATTTAAATTTTTGATTTTTTAGAGGCTATCGACATAATTTATATTAGCATATAAATATATATTATTTTATCTAAGCTGATACGGATTATTATTATATTTTGTATCCAATCACATTTGGATTATTACTTAACCAATATTCCAATCCAATGAAAATATGGCATCCATCACGAAAAGCCCTCGTGTGTCCCTTGAGGCTTTGTGATTAATTTCCTTACTTCAAACTTTGAACTTTTATATGTTACCTATAATTTTAAGAAATTAAATGTATTCAAATTTCAACATGAACATTGTACATAGTAGTTTTAGGTTTAAAACTGTAGGTACCTATTCAAAAATATATCAAAATAATGAAAGTTTGTTATATCATACATTTTTTTTTCATGTACCTATAATCTATATACAAAAGCTCATTTTCTTAAGAATTTTAATTAATTATTTATAATTTTATCCGAAACTTAACAATTTATTAACTGGTAAATGGCAGTAATTTACAATTGTTTATTCGTATGTAAAGTTCATCTAATTGTTTTCTTTAACAACATTATTAACATTAGTTTGAAATATAAAAAAAAATTAGAACAAAATTGAAATTTTCATTTATAAATAAAATATTAAAAACAATGCTCATATTAAACCTAATGAATAAACGCAAAATTCCATTGAAATGCAAGAGTATTGTCAAGCAGTTCATTCGAAGAACACTAGATAGAGTGACTGATTTAATAGGTCAATAAAATTACATTATGTTTGATGTTCATCTAGCTTTTTTTTGCATAAATGAATAGTTCTGCGAAACAGTAATATGTTTGAGTATTATTTACTATTTAGTAACATTTACTGATCTAAAACTATCTACGATTGGGGGTATGATAAATAGTTGATGTAAACATATTTTTTCATTTAATATTATGACAAAAAAATTAAAAATTTTAATTATTAAAGATACCTACACTAAATAGTTACACACCACTTTTATCACTTCCATATTTTTTAAAAATTCTTAAAACATTTGACACAGGTACTTACATTAATTCAACCTACCATATTACTAAAAGTATCTATAGTAAGTTTTATTAACAGTAACACAAATTAGAAAGTATTTATTATAAAAAAATAAGTTCTTTTAGTCTAATTATACAGTGGACCCTATCAGTATGTCGAAGCCTTAAGGGACTAAAAACAAAAATTCGACTTATAGGTCATTAGGTTTATAGGTTAGTAGGAAACTTCAAGTTACCTAGGTATTTTAAAAGATGTGAAAGAATGATTGGGCCTGAAAAATTAGTCACACAAACCGTTCATAATAAACAAAAACTATACAATAAAATACTAAAATAAATCAAAAATACAAGTAAAAATAAATATTAAGTATTATAAGTACTGGCAATACTTACCAATAAGAAAAAATGTTTGGTCGTTATTGGGGCTATTTTATTTATTTACTTACGAGCTATTTAGTTGATCGTACGGCAGTAAAAGTAAGTTAGAAATTCAAAAAAACACAAAATATAATGCGAAGAACGTCTCGTAACATTTCGCACATTAAACGAGGTATAATGTATATATTATATAGACCTCCCTTTTTTCTGGAAAATTCTGGTTGGTCCAATAAAGCACATTATTGTCATCGGAGTGATAGTTTAATGATTTACAAGTAACAATAATGTTTAGAAGAAAGTTGTGGATGTGTTATACAAACAACACACACACACACACACACAAATATATATATTATATATACATTTTCACATCCACCGACGTGCTGCACAGACAGAAACAGAGGCAGGATTTAAATCATCCCGAGAGAGTACAATAATATTATTATGACTTAATGACAATAAACACGTCTGAGTGCTTTCCCCGCAGACGCCATGTGGTGGCAATACTTACGCAGAGATGGTAAGATAATACAACATCATTGGAGGCGTGTAAGGCACATGTACCGTGTCGTTGTCGTCGTCATCACTGGATCAAAGTGACTAAAGCTAGTGTACGTGTTAAAGACAAGACGCAATTTTCTAACGTTAATTTAACAGATAACCGAGTAGACGGTGAAGAAATATAATGGACACGAAAGATGAGCGAAGTAGGGAAAATATAGTAGACAGGTGAATCAAATATTAATGTTAATGATCAGAATAAATTGTCAATACTTAATTGTGTATAGATCTCTTATATTATAATCCATTGCTTCGACGATAATTCGTACTTTATAACATATGAAATACCACAGCCATAGACGAACTTTATTAATTCAACCCAATTAAACTAATTAGTTTTAAAATTCAAATAGCAACAAAACGGGTAACATTTAACTTGAATTGTGTAATAAATAATAATTGGCATTGTACTACTATTAGTAAATGTAAAAATTTAGAAAACACTGCGTTCATATCACACGTCTAATGATCATTTAGAACAGGGGTGGCCAACCTTCTTCCATATTATGCCAAATAAAAAAATAAATTGAAAATTAGCCTTACAAATTAACCCGGTGATTATTACAACACGACTATGGTATTATGATAGATTCTAATCAAATAATATGTTATATTACATAACATTATTAATGTTATTTTGATATACAATAATTGTTGTGTTATATTGCATTAATATTTAAAAACATAATTTTAGAAATATTTAAAAATTATATATGTAATTTTATTTGAGGATAGTATACCATTAAATAACATCAAGTTCATCATCAGGTTGGCCACCCCTGGCTTAGAAATTTGCAATGGTAAATGTGTGAAAATCTGCATATATTTAATAACTAATAATAAACGATGACAAAGTTATTTCGTGGTGGATGGTAAAAAACAAATCACGATTTATTAATAATTATTGAAAAGCTACGACTATTATTTATATCATAGACAAACAGACAACATAGACATGACATCAACGGCAGCACCTGCAGGTGAGCATGATTCACAAAGGTACACCGCAGATATACACGGGCCAATGACCGTACTTAAACGATGTACCTTGAGATTACTGCTGATTACGAACAACTTTAGACACACACGTCGCACTAGTACGGTTTCTCTCCCATATGCGTCTGCTGGTGAACCACAAGATTGCCATTTTGGGTAAATCGCTCGTTAGTTATTACACACATCACAGGGGTAATGCAGTCTCTTGACTACACTCGTCCTCCGGCCACCATCAAGATCTCTCATTACATTACCTTCAGTTTCGGCCTGATATGAAATTAAAACGTTTATTTTTTTTAAATAATCGTGAATGACTAAAAAAAAACAGTAGGCAGTCAACACCAGTTTTCTACAAAACCGATTTTGTTTATTTTTTTATTATTCATATAACGATAACCGTGAGAGACTGAAATGTCTAATAAACATTAATACAGTAGAAACTCGATAAACCGTCAATGTCGGAATCGGGACAATGACGGTTAACAGAAATACAATAATACAAAACAATTTTTCAATAAACGTATATATGTATGTATTTTACAACGTAATTTTCAGACAAAAATAATAAATTTAATACATAATAATAAAATAATAATAAATAATAAATACCAATAATATATAATATGTAATAACATAAAGAATACTATTTTAAAAAATATTAAACAAAATAATCCGTCATCTTCTTCTGTTTTTTTTTAGTCACGAGCTTTTTGAGCAGCCATGTTTCGTATTTTATGAAGAAGTAAGACCTGCGTTACATTTGCCTCCTCTTGTACCTCAAACCAATCAATGCATTTTGATAACATTGCTTCTACTTCTGCGTGGCTAGTTGATGGTTTTAAGTCAAGCACTGAATCTTCGAATTCGTCATCAACTTCTTCGTCAACGGTAGTGGCATTAAAAATAATTTGATCATCATTTAAAATTTAAAATCCTCCATCCTGTTTATCACTTCCTAACCAATCCGTTACTTCTTTCGTTGATAATATTTCACTATTCAGTCCATTACAGAGTTGTACAATTTCTTCTACACTATAATAGTATCAGATTCTCCAGATTCGAACGGTGTTATTTCAGGCCATAGTTTATTCCACCTATTCTTTAGGTTTGATATAGTCAGATCAACCCATGCACTGGAAACATTGAAAATAGCATCTTTTATGTTGTAATTTTTCCAAAATTCTTTATAACCGATCGCATCATTAACTTTTTTTTTAACGGTGACCGATGACGGATAACAGAAGCTGACGGTAAATCGAGTGACGGTTAATCGAATTTCTACTGTATTAGCATTTCTTAAAATACATGATATCATTTTCAAAATCGTTTGATATCTAGTTATTTATATTTTTCCCTAATGCTAAATTTAAAGTAAATAGGTACCTAGTAGTATGTGTGATTAAATGCTAGTTTGTTCTGCTGGGAGAGTCTCCCTAATAATTTTAAAATGTTCACTCATGGCCACAACGCCATCATATCCTTGACCAACTTAATATTAAATGTTAGTTAAAAATGTTAACATCAGGCAATAATTTATTCAAGCTTAAAAATTAATCACATGCTACCGGTATTATTGTATACCCGTAATATGTGACGGTTTTACAATGAAACGATGGGTGGGTTGATCATGGCATGTATCAATACGTAATAGGTACTCCAATAACCATTGTTATGACAGTAGACTTATAGCATATTTTGTAAAACTGTTGATGAAAACCATTTGGAAACCAATATTGTTTCATATACGACAAAACCAAAATCTGTAATAATATTATGTTGCATATTTATGTTTTTTTTTTTTTGTTGATTTTTTAAGTTTTAGATATTTTGTTTTAAGTATCATTTATCATAATAAAAATCAGTGATTATATATTTTCAAAGTCCCCATTATGACGATGCTGCCACAGCATTATGAGAGCAGGTATACAACGCATGGCTCTCACAACTCACCACCAACACAACCCTACCTACACAATGATAGAAATAATGTAAGCCACGTGTGGCCATGCGGGCCTTAATTCGTTTAGGACTAATATTTAGTAGACACTTTTTCGTCCATATCAAATAACCGACGATAGGACGATAACTTTTCACATACGACAACCAAATATTTCATTGTTTTAATGACAATATTGTCAATATTTCATATTCAGTTCTGCATAGTCGTTTGATAATTCTAAAGGCTTGTATGTTACTGCATGCAGTTATTATATTGATACAATGATATCTACATTTGTACAATACATATAGGATCAGAATATCAGATATATCTATAAATATACCATGCTAGAATCGCCAAATATGTATGACAAATGACAATTTATGTTAATCTGCAACAGTCTTTTTATGTATTAAAAATTATGTGTTAAAAATTATAAATATGCGATATTGAATAAAATATAATGGTACCTAATGTTATATTCTTGTATATATATCACATTCAAAACTTATTAAAATACCAACATACATTCATATATTTATAACTACGTGATGTTTCATTTCAATATCGTGAAGATACAAAGGGTAAAAGGCAAAACATTATCAAAACATTTCATGAAGAAATTAATTTGTTTTTTATGAAACAGTGTATGAATGTTTCATTAATATAGCATTGCAATGTTACAAAAAAATCATGATTTTAAATCATGAAGATGGTTCGTAACAAACCATGGTTTGCATGCGCAATATGTAAGCTAGAAAGTTTAAGGCATCAGTAAGTTACAATTTTGCAAAAAAAAAATTTCGGAAATGCAATTAACGATCTTTATTTATTTATTGAAATTAAACATAATAATTAATAACAGAACGAAAAAAAGCTTCTACCTTCTTTAAACAGAGCTTGTAGTGAAGTATAAAATGTATATCACATATAATTATTTTTTATGTACCTGTCCATCAATAGAAAAAAAAGTGAAATGTATACCTAGAACTTACATGTAAAATATTTTCATCCCTCCACCGACCATAGAGGGGACTTAACTGTCCCTGTGTAAGACCCGTGGCATATCATAGATCACTAATATTTTGCTAGGATAAAAATACTAAATAATATTTCCATTCCACAGTACGAATTACGAGTATACCCCCCCCCTCAATGTGCTTAAGATTAGTAACTTAGTACCTATGTATCTATGATAAATCAGTTTCCACTATAGCTATAGTATTCAAACGGGTTCAAGCCTGTTGTCAACTTCACTTATCACCCGTTTTGATAAAAAAAAAAATAACTCCACTTGGTAATTCGTTAAACTGCAAGACAAATACATATTATTCTTCTAATTTATAGACAATAGTATATTAGTAGGTACTTTACATTTAACTAATTTTAAATAATGATTGCAAATATTGGTGCATTTATCGAGAGTGTTGGGTATGCAATTCACTGGTGTCCCCGGAATTTAGGGGCCGAGATCTCATATATGATATTCCTACTATAATCTGTAATATACACATAATATAACATTAGGTATTTGTTTTAATATATAATAAGTACTAACAATAAATCATAATGACTATATTCTTTTGAGTTTAGAGAATTTGAATTACGAGTAGGGGAGAGTGAGGCAAGTTGACTAATTTGGTTTTAAACATTTATTAAGACACTTAGCTATAGTGATGATTTTAAAAGACATTTAGATATATATATTATTTATGCATACTTATAAATTATATCGATAGTAATGACTATCTGATAACAGTTAAAGACGTGTTATCATTTTTTTTTACTATTGCGTTTCAATTAAAATGTGAAGACCGTAAACTAAGGGTAAGGGTTCAACAATACACTAATTAACTAAAACTTTTTATTTTTGCATATATGGATAGTGTAAGCAATCACATATTTTTATATTTATAGTAGCTGATCCCGCGCACTTTGTTGTCCGTAAAGTATGACAACTATTAAAAGAATTGTGATTGTTTAACTCATTTTGTGTGTAACTCGCTGCAGTAAGTGAAACTCAGCCACCCTTGAAGGCAATTTCACTACGTCGGATCGCGGACAACGCCGATGAGCGGCTGTATGTGCAAAAATTCGATTTGATATGCATGCTTGTACCTGATCTGCCCGATTTGCCTTTGGTAACCAATAGGAATAATAAATACTTATTTCTACTAATTATTTCTCCTAAAACCAATAGCAACGATTTGAAAAACAAATCGTAAAAAACATTTGTAAACTTTTTTTTTTTTTTTATATACCATTATTTGTATTATTATTTTCATACATACAAAACAATTATAAACTCATGGCTAAATAATATATATTTACAATAATAATATACAATAATACATAACGTTTAGACAGCAGTCTCATAATAATAAATAATTTTTAAAAAACAATCTCATATAGTGATAAATAATGTTTAGACAACAGTCTCATATAATATTATGTTGTACGGATTTTCAGTATCACCGCGGCATAAAAACAATCAAGCACCAAAAACCAAGAAAATGTAACTTAATTCCAAATGCCGACGGCGCCGGACAGACGGGAAAATGTGAACAATAATTACATATTTTTTATATTTCAGTATCGGACGAAGTGTCCGGTGGCATTAATAGGTGAACTGGACCGGCAACAATCATGTGGTACGCAGGTAACACTGGCGTACTACGGTGGCGGTAAGGGAGAGGTGGAAAACTTGGCGAACATTATTCAATGTCCACGAAGGTTTGACAAAAGCAAACCCTTCGTGCCATGTTCGTCAAGGAGCGCCAAATAAATTTTTTTGTTCTCTTCCAGGCTGACCTCCGTCGAACAACAGACCGCGGTGCAGGGATTTCCGGTAATCCAACGGGTACCGGCAGGACAGACGTCAGACTGCCGTAAATGGGTGACTGGAATCGCTGCAACTCGGGAGACGACCCGGAATATTCGTGCCTCCGTAAAGGTAGCGGCAGGGCAGCCACGGCGGTGATCCTACGATCAACGGCCAGGTCCAGTGCCTCAATCAATGAGGTTTCCTTGACGGCGTCCGTCTTTGCTGTCACACAAAAAGATGCAGCAGGCTCCGATGGTGAAGCAATCACAAGCGCGTCCTGCTGTTGGTATACGGGTGAGGTTATACTCAATTCCGGTGACGATCGGGTACAAATACGCTTCTTTGCAGCGTGACCGCGGTTCAGTAACGGTGACCCGGTAGAGACCGTGATCTTCGGATTGATCGCCAAATCTAGTACGTCAATTATTATTGATCGACCATCGTTATTGGCATAAGACTTTTGGTATTCTTTAAAAAAAATTGTGGCGTCCATCTCTTTGATTAACTATCAGTGGACGGTGAACAGATATATGTGAACAGAACGAGAGCTAAACACTTAATGACGGTTTTCAAAGAATTATTTGTTACGCACAATAAATAAACTGTGGTAGTTGTGTTATATTGTGGCCAGTATAGTTAGTAGCTTGTAGCCAGCTAGTAAGTAGTAAATAGCTACAATTGAATCATATATACTTTAACAATATTTTGATAAATAAAAAATATGAATGTTCTTAAAATGATTCTGGTTTCAACGCAGATGGAATCATATCACACTGTGACTTGAATACGTCATGATTTAGATCAATGAAGTCTAAATTTCAAAACTTTTTTTCACAATTATGTCAATTATTTCTAGATTTAGAATCATATTTACGAGATATTTTAATACAATATTGTTAATTTTAAGTAGGTACTATCAAATAATTTTGACGTGTAGTTTTAATTTTTAGTTTATAAAAGTATACCACCGTCGTATGAATTTAAAATTTAAAAACATCGGGAAAAAATTGCAATTCGATGTAATTTTACTATTCAAAAATACTTATTTATTAAAACTACCTACTAAAATCCGAAAAAACATTTTGAAAAATGTCAGTAGTTGACAATTATATTATAAGTAGCTGATCCCGAGCACTTCGCTGCCCTTAAATTATGACAACACTTAAAAAAATGTTGATTATTCAAATCATTTTGTTTGTAACTTGCTGCAGTAAGTGAAACTCAACCACCCTTGTAGGCAATTTGACTACGTCGAATCGTGGACAACGGCGATGAGCGGCTACATGTGTAAAAATTCGATTTGATGCATGCTTGTACTAGTGAGTTGTACTTGATCTACCCGATTAACATTTGGCAAACAATAAAATAATAAATACTTATTTCTACTAATTGTGAAAAATTGTGATTATTCAACTCCCTTTTTGTGTAACTCACTGCAGTAAGTGCAACTCAACCACCCTGGTAGGCATACCGACTACGTTGGATCGCGGACAGCGCCGATGAGCAGCTATAATATGACAACTCTTAAAAAAATGTAATTTATCAACTCCTTCTGCGGAGTGTAACTCACCGCAGTAAGTGCAATTCAGCCACCACTTGGTAAGCAACGTGTGAAAATTCGATTTAATGCATCCTTGTACCTGATCTGCCCAAATAACCAAGGCAACCAATAGTAATTAAATACTAATTTATACTAATTATTTCTCCTATAACCAATAGCAACAATTTAGGAACAAAAATTTCTATCGTAAATCTCAAAATCCCTGTTTGAGCACCTCCCCGGGTTGGGCCTATCGGGTTCAATTGTAAATCTAAACCATTCACGGACCCACTCAAGCACACATAAAAATTTCATCAAAATCGGTGCAACCCTTTAGGAGGAGTTCGGTTACAAACACACGTACAGTACAATTATATATATAAAGATTATACTGATTGTATAAGCATTTTTATTATATTATAGGTGTGAATAACAATCTTCTCCAAAGTAGCCGCTGGGGCAAGTTGACATAGGTATACTTGTTCTATAAATGGAAATATGTTACTAATGTCACAATAATAAATTTGAATATGATCCTTATAATATATGTGATCATAATTTAACTATGTTTGAATGTTTCTAACTTTAGAGATTTTATTTGTTGAAAAAAAAATACCTGAGTATATGACTGTATTTTATTTTTATAAGCAGGTATAAGAGCCCCAGTCTAGAAATGTTCACATGGACCCCTTATTATCAAGTTGCATCACTGATTACAGATATGAAATAAAAAACTATAATATTTCCAAGTTGCAACTTAATTTGAAAGATTTATGAAAGTTGTGATTACAGTAATTTATTGTCCTATTATACTAGATCTAGACGGTTATATACTATTTTCTTCTACATATAGCGCACCATAAAACTATTATGGTAAAACACGCATAATTTGTTTTTTTAAATACCTAGTCCCAAGTTTTCCTCATAATAAATTTCAAAGCCATATTTAAAATTTGACAAGAATGGCTAAAATAAAGAGGTGATATATTTTTAACTTAAAAGTGCGTGTTAAAATATAACATTTTAGTACAGGTAGATTACCTGTATATTAATACTTAAATAAAAGCTAGCTGTTTATTTATTTTCAAATGATTTAAGTGTATAAAAGTACCTACTAAAAACAGCTTAAACACTGTATTATTAAAACGTTACAGATGGTTGATAAAATGTGTATTGTTATTTATTATATTATACAATATTATGTAGGTACTCCTTATTGGTTATTTTAAACACGTTCAACTTTTCAAATTTACTATTACGTCTATTAGGTTACTACAGTTTGACAGGAACAATCAACAGCAGTTCCGATGAAGACAGCTGACTGATACCTACGGTTTATTTTCAAAATATACTTAGATATTAGGAATACAAAATATAAACTTAAAATATTGTATACACTAGCTATGCTAAATAACATACCCACATAAATATAGAGAGACCGCATTATACCTTTGATCGTTTTTTTTCTATAAAATACAGTAAGTAGTTGATACTTTTTCTTTCTTCTGTGGCTCCGTTATCCATAATTCATAAACTTCACTTAAATAATAATACTATTTGATTTATATTCTTACAAAAATATTGAGTACCTTTTTGTTGTATATCTTATTAGTTTGTTATTAATATTTTATCTAATACCACCTGTATACTATTGAGCAATTGCCCGTTATATTCATTAAAATGAACTATTATTATTTATTATTATTATATTTAAGTGGTGTCATACTGTCATATTGTACAAAATATTGTTTTTAAAAATTCTCTGATAATCAATTTCTGAACGTCTCGAAAAAAAGACACAGATAAGTTGTCTCTTGGGTCTTAGCTGCCTTTTGTATAGTCTGCTAATATAGTTCTAAATTATAGTAAGAACTAATAATAAGTTCAAATTTAACAAAATCATTAATCATATAATATTGTAATATAACAGCTTGAGGTCACTAAAAAGTATATAGTAAGCATAGGTACTGCTTACCTAAACATCCTTATTCAAATCTTGCATATTTCAACATGTAGGAACTGTAAGATCATACTAACCTATATATATTTGGTTCATAAATAACACGCCTGCTATAATAACCACTTATTATTATCCTATTTACGTCCACAATGTACGGTTTGAATTATTTAAAATGTTTTATATTTGGACTTCAATAACGATTATTATACATTTATTATTATAAGGAACAATAAGGTATAATATCTCAAATTCCTTTATTTGAACCTTCACGCCACTGCTTGTTCCCGTGTAATGCATCCAGATTATGCGTCTTATATTTCCCTTTCTGAGTTTCTAACAGTATTTTTAAAGTTTTAAAGATTTCCGATGTTACTTTATTATCCCAAGTTTCTTTTCTAGTTTTGAGTGCTTCTAGTACTGACTAAACTTTTACTCTCATGCCTATATGGCTATATTATTCTAACATACCATTTTCTTTTTCTGTGTGTATAGGTAATAAGCCACACTCAATAGTACGTTAAAAATGTTCTTAAACCTAATAGCTATCTATTACACTTATCCAGTTATCCGTCATATTCGTTGTCCCGGTAGTCCACCACTATAATAAATATATAATATATTATATATATATAATAAATTTGTTTTCGTAATATTTAGTATATTATTACCCATATCGTGTATAATATTATAAAACTGGGGTAACGACAATCAAACGGCGCGGGAAACACGCCTGCGTGTAAGTATATAGTTATATAGTGGGTTTTTCGTTTGCCTTTCAGACCCCCACCCCCTCACATGAATAATAATAATAATATTGTACTGTCTAAACGCCAGAGACAGGTGTCTACCCCCTCGTCGCCACCAACATCCCTAGACATCATCATAATATACTAGAGCAGGTACACACGATGATTCAAATGATATACCCTTACCTACGCATAATAATATACAACAATAAATTTGTGTATAGCGTTTCACGCGTAAACTCGGCGCGAAGGTTGTAATATACCTCGTAGAAAAACAGATCCGTCAATAACTCACCAGCAGTGGGGTCGCAGAACATACCGAGGGTGCGGCGTGCGGGGGGGGGGGGCGGTGGAGGGACAAAGCGATGACGTAAACGCACGCTGGAAGAGAAACTGTATACTCAGAGAAGGTGAGTGGCGCTGACGATTGCGGAGAGGTGAATGAGAAAATAGGCATAGCGGGAGGGGTGGGGGGGGGGTTCTGCCGGGGAACGTGTTGCTGCAGTTTAACGATTACGGCCTCAGCAGCCCGGCCACGATATATATACGCCGCCGCCGCAGCCGCCGCCGAGCTGTACAGTCCGCGAGAGCTTTTCTTTTTCAATTTTCCCCGTCCGATTATATTTGCGTAAAGGTAGCCTAGTACGTATATATAGACACCGCGCGCGTCTATAGATAACAACGGTATACTTATAGATGCAGCTGTGTATATATTATAATACCCGAGCGTCGTAACAACAACGGCGAAATATAAAATATAATATCAAAAGGATATGGAAGCCGGTGTATACGTGATATCGCACGGTTGAAAAAGGATAAATCCGTCATCCGACGCACCTGCAGCGTATGTACAAACATACGCACACTTACATCCGTGTAAAAATATAATACGAAGGTGAGAAAAAAAAATCGACGCCGGCGGAGTTGTCGTCAAAGAGTGAGCGAGATGGTGAGAGAGCCTCCCTCCCCCTCCCATCAGCATCGAAAGCAGCCGTTGTAAGCCGAGCGTATAGTGTTTTACCTTCGCAGTGTGTGTGTGTAATTTTCATACAAATATATTATGTGTGTGTGTGTGTAATTTTTATACAAATATATAATATGTGTGTGTGTGTGTTTGGTACACGCGCGATCTGGGTCAGTGAGTCACGCGCACGATTGCGGTAGGGCGTGCGGCGGTAGATACGATAACGACGGCGACGGCAACAGCGGCGCTCCACCGGTAGCGGCTGCGACGGCGACGGATTTGTTTTGCCCAGTTTTTTTTCCCACCGTCCTTCGCCGGTTAATACGTTCGCAACGATCGACGAGCGCGGACTGACCGCAACACCAATCCGCAATTATTATTGCTTGACACGAACGTGTTAATATTATTTTATAATACGCGTCGGCTGTCTGCTCGCGATGACCAGCGTTTCGGAAATACTGTCGTACGACAAGTCGTCGGCCCAAGACGACTACTACCAAATGTTGGGATGCGACCAGACGTCTACGGTGAGCCGATTACGCTTGTTATTATATTATATTGTAATTTAATAATTCATTTTCTATACGCGCGACTGAGTGGTTTGCATCCCTGTTATATCATGAGACATAATAAGGACTTGATGCTGTTGACAATGTTGACTATGTTGTTGCTGTTGACAATGTTGTCATTATTATTATAATTATCTATAATAGGTAGGTAGTAGGTATAATAATAATAGTATGAATGTAACGAATACAGTTTAAGTATATCACCCTGAATAATATTATCTAGTAGGTACTTATAAAGTGTGCTCGTGCAGCACGATATACTGACCGAGCACTTTTTCCCAGAATTATTATTATACCACCATATATTACACCGACGGGTGTATAGGGATGATACACAATATAGCGTGCAGAGTTACAAGCAGGGTATTAAAACCGTTTCGAGTGCCGCTCGCGTGCTTATTAAAATATATTATCATTATCATATCCCGTCATCAGTCGTTACTACTGATTTCTCGCACCAAGGGTAGTTTACGATTGCAGCACACATTAACACGTCATATGATTTATGTATACATGGTGATCCATCATGTGTATTCACCCCCTTATATTCTTGGACAATGGTTTATTAAAATTATAATTTTTAAGTTCTTTTAAAGAACATATATTTTATAAATACTTAGATTTCTTATACCATTTAAGTATTACACTATGGTGACAAATGATACAGTTCTCTTTTAAATGCACTTTTTTTTCTATTAATTGTTAACTAATTAAGTGATTTTTTTTTAAATTTTGACGAGTCCAAATCGAAATTTTAAATTCTTAGTTAAACTTTATTTAAGTATAGCTACTAAGGATAATAATCTTTATTAATAATGGTTTTACTTAGAATATATGTAATATTTACTAGTGTAGGTTCTACAGTATTATCCTTGGACAATTTGTATAAATTTATATTAATTATTTCTATAATTTTCAAATCGTATACCCACTATATTATTTTCTAAACCTATTGCAACGTGGTTACCTTGTTGCGATATTAGTTATCCAGAGAAGGTTTTCTCTTCCTTATGGTTAACTTTTCGGTAGCTGGGGGTTAGAGCACTGTGTATAAGGTATATATTATCTATAATAAGACACGTTTGGTTTATAGAATATCTATAATAATTATTATATTTAAAATAATAATTTACTAAATACGAAGATGGCTGTTAATAAGTGTGTATAGGTGAGTTCGCTCCTGTTGATGGTTACTGTCGAAATGCTGTGTGTCATTTTAATAATAAGTAATAATTTGGACGGGTCGAAAAGTGTTGAGTGTGTATAATATTTTGTATTAGTCAATCGTATAGTGTGTGTTAGTGTATAATATATATATATAGAGTGTAAAATACTCGTTAAAACCATCTCCTAGAGAGTGAGGGTTGGGGTAGAGGGTGAACATATTTGGTGAATCTTCCTGTATATTAGGTAGGTATAGTATATTTAGACATACATACACTTAGAAAGACATTATTGTGACCGTTATATTATATTGTATACGTACGCAACGGTCAGCCGAGGCGATATCCCGCTACAGGATGGGAAAAGGTTGTAAAGGACTTATACAAAGGCCTGCTATACCTGCGCTCGCGTGAATGATTGTTTGTGTGTGTGTGTGTGTGTGTGTGTGTGTGCGCGCACTCGCACACCGTTGTCCCGTAGCACCGGTCGCAGTGAATTCAGATGAAACGATATTATTAATTGATCACCGATGTTAGTAAGCGTATAATATTGTCGAACTACTCACAATATTACAATATTACACACACATAGATAACTAGAAAAAATACATGTGTGATACCTAACCAGACATGATGGTGATAATAAATAATTAATTATTACAACTACTATAGGTAAATTATAGTAAAAATATTATGTACAATGTACTTGAGCAAATAGGTATAGTTAAATGCATCGAATGCAAATTGAGCACCTTTGGGATTGGACCTTTGCGACATATTAATCCGTTCAATCCACACTGTTTTTAATGGAACCATAACAAACGCGACCAGGGTCACTATTATCAGTATATACTTTATATATTATATGTTATAATTAATTTTATATAGAACATGTATGTTATTCTGTATAGGGCACAGGTTATATGAAAATATAGTCATATAGTTCATACAGTATGTGGTATAGCCGTATGTATTGGTTATTTTGTCGCATATCGTTTATTTTCGAGTAAAAGTCCACGCAACATGACATGCATTTCGTACCTACATTTTATTTCGTAATTAAAGTGAATGTCGTTATACGAAATTATATTACATACGACCACCAGGCCATACGGGTGTATACGCTAGATTAAAACGTCACCTCGACAATTTAATGTTTTTGATGGGTATTATTTGTTTTTTAATTAATATTTGTCAACCTAATAATAATTTAATCATTGATGCGATGCAAATCGATAAAACAATAATGAAATAAATATTTTTTCAATTATAAATATACGTTAAAATTGTTCAAATAGATATATACATGCACTATATTTTGAACGTTTTAAGTAATTTCGATCATAGCTACACTCTTGGTTAACTATTATAATATAAATGATAAGTACATATTTTACAAATATAATATAGCCATATTATGCTAAAAATAATATATCATTATGCATTATATATTTATTTTATATGTATATATTGAACATATCCTGCAAAATTACGAATATTGTATTATTTTACATTTATTATTTATCATTAATTTTTCCTTTTACAGTTTTACTGGAAAACAATTTACAATTTGATCGATTACAATATGTTATACTAATAACATAGGCATCTGACTACATAGTACCTACATACTTACTAAATTCCAACTTTTTTACTAATTACATTTATCAAAACAACACGTAAGAAAAATAGTATATGGTATATGTACATTGTACAACAATTATTTTTCCAAGGTCCGCTATTAAAATTTTTCAAATTATTTATCTTCTACAAGGTCTTATTTGTTGAATGATTTAGGTGATTTCGAAATGTATTCAGTGTAATCCAAAATGATACTTTCACCTAATGAAGTTTCAGGAATTTTAATATAATACAACAATATATTCTTTTATATAATATGCTATTATGCTTGATAATAGATGTATAATAGGGACAACTATAACTGTATTTATAGGTATAATAATGAACAAAATATTGAAATATGCGTAATGATTAAAACGTCATAATAATGTATAAATGTGTATGGTGATTAAATAATGTAAAACAGTTTATAGTTCTATACTTTGATGTTTTTTTTTTTTTTTGAAGATGATGATTGATGAATGTTTAAAAAAAATGTAGGTATAGTATAATCCAATTTTGAGAAACATTTAAGTTACAAAATATACAATAATAATAATATCACTCAACATAATAATTTGTATCATACAACATTCTGAAAAAGTTAAAATGTATTATAACTAGGTAATATAGGTAACATTGAAGATTTATAAAAGTAAGTATTTTAGTAATTTGAAGTGAATTTATACAGTTCTTTTACCGTATTTTACAAACCAGATATTATCAGAATTTAGAATACATTATAAGATCAATGATATACTAACACAATATTATACTAGATGCCTAGATATAGTAAATAGATTAACAGTCTGTATTATAATAGTTAGTGATTGGTACATTATAGTTAATAATTCAAGGTTTCCGTTTTGTACCACTGATATAATAAATATTAAATCCTATACATAATAATATTACTCATAAACAATATTTACAGATGTTAAAGGTTTGAAATATATTTCTGTGGTTCTCCAGAGTTGAGAAACATAATTTCATAAATATTTAAATGCGCATTAGAGATTTGAGGTCTTATAACTAAATACCTACTTCCCACTTTATACGGTCAGACCACATAATCCGGTAACAGCCGATGAAAAGGGTATTGTACAAATTGCCGTAGACCAAACATTCACTGAATATTCAATATACACTACCAAAAATGTAAATGTTTATTCATATTTTCAAAATGTTTTAAAATAAAATTAACCAAATAATTTAGATTAGAATATGACCTGAATTTGTATGTGTTTTTACGATGGTTCAATTTTTTAGCCAGTTTATATTATAGAGTAAAAATGATCATAATTCACTTAAAAACTGAACTATCGTAAAAACCTCACATACAAACACAGATAATAGTTTTGCCGTCAAGTTTCATAATAAATCGATTCACTCAAATTTTTAAAATAACAAAGCTAAACGTGATCTGCTGAGCTTAGATTTGATATGTTAGGCACTTATAAAACGAAAACAACAAAATATGCCAGTGTTACGTCATATTAATAAAATTGTACTAAAACCAATTGAGTTTATTATAAATTATAATAAACCAATCTTATATCGTGTACCTAGTTTGATTTACATACGATTAATGACTAATGTTATTATTACTTATATATAAATCATTCAGTTCAGTCTACCACATGATTTTATATTATCTACATTGTTTACATAAAAATGTCAACTAGGTACTACATCATATTATGACATATTTATTTTTACTAGTATGCTTTTATTTAATGCATTGTTCTTATCGTACAATATTGTAGGCACTTTTCTATTATATTATTCAAACATTGTAATATTGAAATGTGATAATAATTTATTTATATTGAAAACATGAATTGAAACGTCACGTCAGTGATATTAATTGAGGTATAATTAAATACTCGTACAGTGAGTCGTACCACTATAATACAATTAAAAAATGATTTAATTAAATTTGAATAACTAATGATAATTTGATTTATTTTTAAATACATCTATGGGTAATTTATGTTTTACGGTATTACACCACTCACATAATATAAGTCAATAAACTTCATATTTTTGAATAGTTAGCTTTTATTTATTTTACCTTAATTAAAATTGTTAAGGTATACTGCTTACATATTCTTTTTATATGTTCCAAAATGAATACGACTTAAAATGATACTTAATATTCTAAATAGCCAATAGGTATACTTACTTAATTTTTTATACAAAATAAACTATCTGAAAAACATTGAAACCTGTATCTGCATTGTACCATACAAAATTAATTGGTCGTGTGTACCTAATAAGTAATAAGTATGTAATAATTTATTACATACAGTTTATTACTAATATTACTAATAACTAATAATAAAATGTAGGTTAGCCTACAATTAGTAGATTTAGGACTATAGGCCAGGCAATAGAGACAACATTTTTGAAAATGGCGGAAAAAAATCCCAACCAAGATTTTTTTTTTTTTAAAGTTTTAATAAAATATGCCCTATAACATACTAAAAGTCCCCATTAATCGGACTGGAGCTTTTTTTTTTATAAGCTCACGAAAGTTTAAAAATATGAGCTTTTTTGAATATCTCAAAAAATATTACAAATATCAAAAAAAGTTTCAAATAAAAGTTATTTATTAGACAATTTACAAAAAAAAAGTTCTCTTATATTTTTGCATTTAAACAAATATTTGGCAAGATATATTTGTATAAAAATTGACAGTTAAAAAACTATTAATACATTTCTCTCTCTTTCCGTGTTAAATTTTTTTTACTCTGTATTAAATATATTTGTGTATTCTACAAACTATAAACATGAACGATTGAATTATAATAACATAGTAATAATTGATATTTTTAAAACTTATGATAGCATACAAATAATTTGTATAATAAAAAAAAAAATTATTATAATTTAAAGTTAATTACACTACATATAGTGCTGGCAGATCATACTTTTATGTTTCGTATTCTTCTTCTTCTTCTGCGATTTCATCTAATAATTCTGAAAGTGTACAATCTTCTGTACAATCAACCTCTATTTCTATAGAATTAGTGCACCATTGGCCTTTGCAATGTCCACATATAATTGAGCACTTAAGACCTGCTTTTCGACAACCACAGTTTTTACCACAACCTTTTGTACAACTACATGATATACATTTAAGTAACTGATCGGGTGCTGGAGCTTTCAGTGTAGTAACTGGTAACAAAATATTATTTTGAAATGTCCATCCCCAATCCTCCGGGTTTTTTATATGACCTAGCCACAGCTGCACTTGCAAGTAAACTCTATAAGAATGTTGTCTGACAGCTTCTTCTGTTGGAGGAAGTGACGCAAGATTAATTTTGTTTTTTGTAGCACATTTTGTAAACAGTTTATAACGTTGTTGGTTCAAAGACTTCTCATTTTCTGATGCGCCATATAAATATAAAAAACATTTAACACCATTTTTTGCTATTTCCTCATGAGATGAATTAGGATTATTAAAAATTGAAACGATTGAGTTTATATCCTTCTGTTTATCTAGTATTTGTACGCATTTTTTTTTCCTTTTTGGAATAAAGCTGACGTTGTATCACAACCACTTAGCGCATGATAAAACAATATTTTATTTATCATTGGTTTATCGTGGTTTTGTATGAATTCAGTACTATACATTTTTTTTTCTATTTTTCCTGAGCTAGGTTTTAGAAAATAAATATTATTTTCTCTAGGAGTTAAAGCAATTAGAAGTACTAACAAGTCAATGTCCTCACCAACCAAGATAGTTTTAGGATGATAACTTGATACATTAATAGCAGTGCTGACAATTAATGTATCGGCATCATCATTTGCTATTTTAACAATAAACCCATGATTAATTAATTTTATTTTAAGCATTTCAATAAATCGCATTTTATTATTATCATTTGATAAAAAGTTCTCTTTTGAAACAGGAACTATCATATGGCTTTCAAAAAACACATCACTACACTTTTTTTTCAACTTTCGGCGTTGACGCTCTGAACTTTTTATACTTTTTGCGTTGTTTTCATAACCAACAAACACAACAATTGCATCAGCACCAAAATGTTTTTCTACATAAGTAATATAAGACTCACAAATTAGTTCAAATGTTTGGTTCATTTGCCAAATAACTCTATGTAGGAGAAATCCTCCATCAATAACATATTTTCCGTTAGTTATATTAATATTTTCTAAAGATATTGGTTGTAAGATATCATACAATGCTGATTTTTTGGTTTTTCTTAGACCGAAATGAACGAGGTCTTGTCGCTGACATAATAGCATGAGCAATAGAAGTACATTTTTTTGATACATGTGTTCTATCACCTTTCTTATTACTTAATATTACGCTATTTAAAAATAAACTCAATGTTTTAGGAATGACACTATCTACATTTGTTAAAAAGTCATTGGGTGCTGGGTAAGAACTTGTATCATTTATCTGCGAGCGAATGTCTTCCCGAATAATTATTGCTGCTGCCTCAACGATTCTTTGTCTCTCTTCCTCTTTGTTTACTTTTCGATTTTCATACCAGTGTTTAGTCAAAATATTTTGACTTGTGCCTCTAAAACATACAGTTGTGGTTTTTTTGTTGGCAGAACTTATAACGATATTTTCACCATATTTTTCGAGCAATTTCGCACGAATAGTTTTGACATCGGGCACATATTCATAATCAATACAAGACAATATATCATTTTCAATCGAAAATTGACATTCCTCACTGTTTTCTAAAATAGAGTATATTTTGTCCATAACTATCATAATACTCTCATTTTGCGGCCTACCTCTTTTTAAATTTCCACTGGAGGTTGATTTGAAAAAATTAACAAAACAGTGTTTGTGATAAATAACATCAGCTGCTACAACATCAATGACATTAGCTAAACGTTTTTCAACCTCTTTACCCCATACATCATTTCGTTTTTTTGCTTGTGCAACTATAGAATGGCCTACGTTTAAAGTAGTTACTGTACATACAATTTGTCTATTCTCAACAGGCTTTTTCTTTTGAATATCCGAAAAATTGTCTGGTATAATTTCTAAGCAAAAAAGACACTTACATTTTAGTTGAAGCGACTGATGAGATGACCGTACTTTATTTTTGATAGGTGTAGGAGGCGCTGACTTATTAGATGCAGTTGAAGCACTAGCTTGTTTTAAGTCACTCACGATGCTACTTTTACGCGTGTACGATTTTCTACATTCAATATGTACCATTATCGTGCCACTGACATTATTAAACTTATTGTCATCACGCATTTGACTAGCTTTGACGAGACTTATTAAACCCTTTTGTTTAACTTCAACAAAGTTACCTTGAGTCTTCTTACAAATATAACACTTTATTAATGACATTTTTTATAATATTATAATTTTAAAATAAAAAATTGAACTAATAATGTTGAAACAACGTAATATTCACTTAATCGCACAAGACGTTAAAATTGTCAACTGACTCGTTACGACTACGATACGTACACTACTGCCATCAGTACCATCCGTAT